>CAUYSK010025286.1:0-18274 GCA_963575035.1 Avahi laniger | reverse complement strand
ATATATAGAAAAAATTAGCCGGGCATGGTGGCGCATGCCTGTAGTCCCAGCTACTCGGGAGGCTGAGGCAGGAGGATCGCTTGAGACCAGGAGTTTGAGGTTGCTGTGAGCTAGGCTGACGCCACAGCACTCTAGCCCGGGCAGCAGAGTGAGACTCTGTCTCAAAAAAAAAAAAAAAAAGATATAAAACCTACCATTCACCTAAACATTATATAATCTAAATAAGAGTAGCTCATTAGGGAGCGTTTTACCTTGACCACATTGTAAGTACTGTTCTCACTTCCCCACCCCCATGGAATCCAAATTGCTCTTAGTGAGTTGTACTTTGGCTCAATGCCAGAAGGCCATATGAGAATTATTCCTGTGCTAATTGTTGATGATTTGTTGAGAACTTTGTTCATTACACTGCAAGGACCAAGGGTAGAAAAAACTTTCCGTTCTCACTGTCAGAAATAATGGTAATTATCCTAGGTTAGTGGCTTATTTTTCCTCATGAAAAACTTAACTGTGTTTCTGTCCTCACGTTGCCAGTTAAAAGCCTTAGTTTCACATCCAACACCTACCTCTAATAAGCCCTTAGAATTTTGTGCCCACAATTTGAGAATTTAATCTCATTCCTCATTTCGTTTCACTTTCCTACCCTTTATTTTTTTCCTTTGTCTCACATGTCATACTAGTCTTATATTTATTTTAACTTGTTATTTTCTCATATCTTTGCACGCCACTTTAAATTTTTGTGAAACAAAAGAAAAAAGATGAAGAAGAGAGGGAGAGGGAGAGGGAAAGGGAGGGGGCAGAGAGAGAAAGAAAAATAGTTTCCATGTATGGTGGTAAGACTCAAGGTTTTTAAGTCTTTATTCCTTACATTTCCATACTAAAATTACATGAAGGTACAAATTCAGAACACTTTGTCCTACCTGCATCAGAAACAATAATTATAAGAGAACATTTTGCTGATATCTTAAAGCTAATATAAATTGATTTTAAAGTTTTATTTAAACTATTTCATGTGCAGTATAAACACCTACCTGGACCAGGAAGAAATAACTTCAAGAAAAATCTGTAATTGTATACGATTTCCATAATGACTGAGAATACGGTATTTGCTTTATGGCCAAGAAAACAATGTTGAAACACTACATGGGATCTAAATTGAAAGAACAGTTTCTTCTAAGAGAAGCAAATAATACACATTTACCAGTGACCAAGGTAACTTCAAATACATTTCTAAATTATGAAATAGGTCAGGATATTAGAAGACAGATAAAATCAACTATGAAAATGTGTGTTTGGCTCTATTTTTTAAGACCTGCTTGAAGTAGTTCAAAATGAAGGAAATTATTTGGCAACACCAACAATAAAGTATTAGTAAAATTAATTTTCTGATGATATTTAGGAAAATCAAATCAAATTTAGACTTAAGCAACAGCCTGAAAAGTTGATTTATTAAATCTATATTAGTTGATTAGATCAAATATTAATGTGCAACCCATTCTTTTACAAGCAACCTTTATGATCTTGCTGTACTGTATTTGCTACTTTCAGGATAATTGTATGTGTTAATAAGCGATCAATGACAACACCATTTCCTTTCACAGCCTGTCTCCAGGAGTTAAATGAACTATTCTGGTGCTACTTGGATTTCACTTATCCCCCACTCTCCCCTCAATCCAGTTTTTTATTACAACTATGTGATAATACCTATGCAATGACAAAAGAACAGACTGAGACCCAAAATAACCTTGTGGAGTAATTTAAGGATGAAGATATTTCTAAATATTTGACAAACAGTATCTCAATAAATAATAATGGGAAAAGAGGTTGATGAAAGAATTGTAGTTACGATGCAATTGTAGTTATGATACAATATCAGATGCATTATTTTAGAACTTTATATCCGTGTATAATGAATAGTCCTAATATTACTAGATTTTAGTTATGCAGAGAAATTAACTTTGAGTAATAATGTGATAGCTGAAAAATAACTTTGTCAAAGAAAAGACCAAGTGAGAAGGGATAGCTTCTGCCATCCTATAACACTCTCTTTTTGGAAGCATACTTCTGTGCTCCTCTGGTTCCTTCCCAGATCTCCCAGTCTTCTCTGATTGTTACCCTTTGATCTCCATTGGCTGTAGCCCCTCTTCGCCTCCTCAATCCAACCTCTAAATGTTGTGAGTTCCTCAGCAATAAGTTTTGACCCACTTCTTTTCACAATCTAAACTCTCTCTTGGGTTATCTCAAGTATTCCTGGAGCTTGACACACCATCTATATGGTATCAGTTCCCAAATGCATATTCTAGTCTTGACCATTCCTATGCACTTTGCCTCATATAGCCATTGATTCAGTAAATGTTTAATAAATTATTGGGTGTCCACGATGTACTAGGTATTATCCTGGGTACTGAAGATACAGTGGTGAACTTGACAAAGTCCCTGGTCCCATGGAGGTCATTTTCCAGTGTGGAAACAGGTCATAAATAAAATAAACAAATAAAATATTCATGTATGTTAGAAGCAATCATTGCTAGGGAGAAAAGTAAAGCAGGAAATAGGGAGAGTGTTGAAGTTGAAGGTGGAAGCCATTCTAGGTAGAGTGATCAGGGAAGATCTCCGAGGAGGTGAAATCTGATTAGAGACCTGCATGAAGCAGAAATAAGAACCAAGCAAAGATCCATGGGAAGAGGTTGTCCAGGCATAAGGAACAATGAGTACAAAGCTCTGAGATATGAATGGCATGGTGGGTTTCCACAACCAATAAGAAGACAAATGTGCCTGGAGCAGAGTGAATGAGGGGAGGAAGGAGGCATATGGAATTTGAGAAGTTAGGAGAGGACAAAACAAGGCTTTTCAGCCATTACAACAACTTTAGATTTTATTTTAATGAGAATGAGAAGCCACTAGAGGGTTTGAGCAAGTGCATGATATGGTCTGATCTAGCCGCCTACTTGGTATCTCTACTTGAATATCTCACAGATATCTCAAACTTAACATGTCAAAACAGAACTTTAAATTTCCCCACACCAAAATCAAAATAAAATCATCCTACTCCTCCTTCACTTTTCCCCATTTTAGTAAATGGTATCCAAAATTCAATTCAATTATTTAAGCCAGAAACTTGCAAATCATTCTAGATTCATCTATCTCCTTTATCTCCCACATCCATTCCATGCTAAAAAAACAAAAAACATCAGATGACTAACCTATTTGTTTCTCTGTTCATCTCATGCTACCAATCTAGTCCAAGCCATGATCATCCTTAACTCACATCATCTCTAAATCACATCACATCACAGGATCTTTTACGATTTCGACTTCATGTCGATGGCTTCCCCACACTCTAAAAGTAAAAGCCATACTCCTTGCCATAATCTACCACACCACTCTTTTCAAGCTTCCTGTGCTGCATCTACACTGACCTTATCATTTCCTTGTACACACCTTTCTGACCTCAGGGCGTTTGTTTTACTATTCTTCATGACTCTCTCATGGCTGGTTCTTTCTCATGCTTCAGTCTTACCTGGAGGAGCTCCCTGTCCACACAATCCAGAGTTGTATTTTCTTATCATTTTCTATCACAGGATCCTGTCTTTTTATCTTACGGCACTCCTCATACTTCATGAGACCAGGGACCATGTCTGTCTCATTTGCTACTATGGACACAGTTCCAGTATCGTCCCTGGAGCACAGCAGGTGCTCAAATATTTGTTGAATAAAAGATCAGTTGGCACTGATATCTCCCTGTTTCATGTGGAAATGTCAGCAAACATCCAGGACTACCTTTCTTTTTAAAAACAGACATTTTTCTAAAATGCCAGCTGAAAAAAAAGTAAAGTTAAGGAATTAAACCATATTACCCATTTGATTTTTATATAAACTTGGCCATACATTTCCAAGGAGAAAGAGAATTATTCTAAGAAATAATTAAAAATAGAGTTAAAATTGTAGCAAATTTTTGAAAGCCACAAATTCCATTCATCAGATATTTTTTGAATGAAAGAGAACATTTTCAATTCTTTTCTGTGTCCTAGATAGCGTTTTAGACACATTCCTTATCTCACCACACCTAATCCTCACAACAGTCCTGTGACTTAGAAACCATTATGTCCAAATAATAGATGAGAAAACTGAAACTCAGAATTGTTCAGTAACCTACCTAAGATTACACAACAAAACAGGGCAAAAACAGCATTCAAATTTAGCAATCTATTATGTCTCAGGCACTATCTGAAAATATCTATTTTTTCTAATCACATATAAAAACGAATCAAAAAATACCAATGTAATTTAACTAAAACTTAATACATTGAACCAGAAAATGTCTTTGCTTTGACCTACAGCATGGGAAAGTAAAAAACATATTCTTTGGCCCTGTGCCAAGCACAATGCAGAACCCAGAACAAGGCAATGGCTTCTCATCATTTCAAGGATTTCTTAAATTTCAGTTATGAGTTTCTCTATCCCACAGTACATATTCTTTTCATAAAAATCTATAATTGTATTTTTCCTTGTGTGAATTCTCTCGATTATTAGTTTTTTTAATAGCATTTAGCGTCTGAATGACAGTTAATATCTATTCTTAGCATCTTTGGTAAGATTTTTCAATGGCAAATATATTACCAATCACCTTATAAATTAGTCTTCCAGTTGCCATTAAATATATTATAGACATAATCTATTATTTTCCTGAAGCAGAATTTCTATTTCCTATTCTGTTTTAGTGAGTTTACATGTGCACATAGAGTTTATGCATCTGGCTACCCAAAATGGGGGCATCTTCTCAGTATTTACACACTCTGATGAAAAGAGAAATCATAAATAACCAGTTGTGAATTAAGGATTCCCTTGTTTTATCTCCTCGCAGTTCCTAAAACATGGTGGGCACTTAAATATTATTTGTTGAATGAATAAATGCATGAGCAGAAGGAAGAAGTACATGGATTTTAGCTTTGAACATCAAACACTTCTGTTCACCCAAAGACTACTGATGTTTTTAGGAAGTTGTTCCTTTTTCATATTCTTAATATTTTATCATTTAGTACTTAAACCAATTTTTATTTGATAACTTCATATCCACTATAAAAGCACTTTCTGTTTATTATAAAAAGTAAGACTATATACATAAAATAAAGGAAATTGAAATGATCAATATTGCTCCTCTCTTCCCACACATATCCAAATAATCGATGAATTAAAAGATAGCACATCAATACTGAAAAAGAAGAATGACAAACTATTTTTCATCTAAAAACACAATGTTAAACAAACACTAAGCCAATAAAAATGCTTATTTTATTTTCCAATTTTGTATTTGTTAATCCCTTACTGACAATAATATTTGCGGTGACCTGTTTATAACTTACTAAACATCATCGACTGAGATAGGGTTTTTGCAAACATTGTACTATGTGCTCTTCATAAGGACCTTTAAAGTAGATACCCCTCTTGACCTTTTCTGAAGATAAGGAAACAAAGGCTTAGGAGGTTAAATGATTTTATAGAGGTAATTCAATTCTGAAATGGGACAGAACTGGAATTCTAGTCTAGGCTAGTCCAGCTCCAAAATCTATACTATTTTCCCACAGTACTTGGATACCTATATTAGAGCTACACAATATTGCCAATATTCAACCATTTTAGATATACAAAAATGGGAATTGTATTTATTCTATCTAATATAAATAAAATCACTTCCATTATTACTCTAGCATCAAGTTCCATGATAAATATGCATCAAAATGTCAGGTTAGAAGCAGATATCAGAGAATGAGAATTCAAATTCTGGCTCCATGCTGACTAGCTGTGAATTCTCTCGATTATTAGTTTCTTTAATAGCATTTAGCGTTTGAATGACAGTTAATACCTATTCTTAGCATCTTTGGTAAGATTTTTCAATGGCAAATATTTTTCAATGGGCAAATTATTCTCACTACAGGGTTATTTTCCTGGCCTACACACTTCATAGGGATTTATGAGGTACAAATGGAGTATATAAAACTGTAAAGGGTATAAAACATAAACTGATTTTTATAAACAACCCTTGTAAATATGGAAAATTCAACAAGCCCCATTCCCAAGTTTTAAATGCAAAACAGTAGCATTAGAAAGTAGTGTATAAGACCCTAAAGACCCCTCCAGAGTGCTATTAACTCAGTGTTTGATAATCGTGTCAAAGTCAAAGCCAAACCTTCAGAACCCCATGACTAGTGATTCTGATTTGTCCTAGACACCAATAGCCTAATTGTCAACTGGATGTTTCAAAATGCTTACACAGAAATTTGGCTTTATCTGCAAAAATTCACCACCATTCCTGGAAAAGAGCTCAAAGCTGTTTATTGTTCTACTATGTAAAAGCCCTAATTGAAACTTCAAGAAGCTCAGAGCATTCTGGGCAGCCCATATAAATCTAAAGAGAAAAAAAAATATTATTTCTACCAAAAAAATATCAAATCCCAAGAACATGTGCTAACCTGGATCAGACTTCTTTAACAAGGACTTAGAACTCTGAGCTGCCCATGAGTATTAATGCTCTTAATATACACCTTTTCTGGAAATGCCAGTTACTCAGCATGAGAGACTCTCCCTTCTCTGTAAATATTTTTCTGGTTTGATTTACATTCAAGTTTTTCCTCCATTCCAGTCCTTTTAGCATATGAGGTAATATGAGATAACATTTTCTAAACAATAAAGCACTGTACAAATGGAAGGAATCTTTATGACCACTTCCTGAATTAGAAATAGAAACCACTGTTCTTTCTGTACCCCTCATCCAAGCAAGGATTTAATGGAGACCTTAATTAACACATAACTTACATGAAGATTTATGTTTTCCCTTGCTGCTGCAATAAAAGAAAATGTCTTCAACAACTGTTAGGTTAATATAACTAAATCATTTGTATAGCAAATTGGTCTAATTTTAAATCTGGCTTGAAGTTGGCATATATGCTTATCTCATTAAATAAGGTAAGCCTCAAAGCTCTTGAATATCTTTTTTTTTTCATTTCTGATTTGAGCCCATTTTCTCTCCTTGATTATTCACAATATTTTCCACTCTATGACTATCTCCAGTCCCATGGTTACCTTCACTACCCTTAGCAATGACCTGATCTCCTTCAGTTCCTTCCATGTCAATATCTCTCCTCCACACACACACACCCCATCTTCTCCCCATCTCTCCTTCTCAGAAGAGGGTGGGAATCTCTTCCTTTCCAAGGTGGACTCTTCCATTTCTTTCCATACTCCCTATCTTCTTTTTTTCCTTCATCTTCACACAGTATCTTCCCATCAGATGGAAGTCTTCCTTATCCCTAAGAATATGACAAAATAAACCAGAAGCAAACAAAAAAAGAAAATAAAAAATTTACCTCCATTTTATTCCTCTTTAAGTTGCCAGTCCATGTTACATCTTCCTGGACATCAAGCCCTTAAAAGAGTTGCTACGCTCATTTTCTGAACTTCTTTACCTTGTGCTGTTAACCCTATAATCTGATTCCTGTTTACCCCTTTTCATTAATCTTCTGAAAGTCCTCTCTCAAAGGTCTTTAATGGGCTGCTAATTACTAATTTAATTCATTTTCTTAATTTCCACCCTACAAGACCTCTTGGCAGCCTGATATTGTTGACCATATCCTCTTGGATATTATCTTCATTGTTAACCTTTAAAACAATTGTAATGCTAATTCTTCTTTGACATTCTGACCATTTTTTCAATTTCCCCCTTTCCGTTTGCTCTCCTTTTAGATAATGGTTTTTCTTACATTGTATTTTTAGATTATTTGTATATTCTCATCTCTACTTTCTATGTAATCACATGGATTTGTACTTTAATTATCTTACTTGCATTGATCACCTCCAAATCTCCAATCTGTCTTGATTTCTCTCCCAAGTTCCAGGTCCAAATTTCCATCTCTGTCCTGGACATAGTGATACAAATACCCACATACACCTCAAACTCAACACAGGAGGCATTATCCTTGAGTGGTTAAGACATTTAGTGTATTGGCAGACAAGGGCCATCTCAAAATCTGAACATACTTTTTTATGAGCCGTGTTACTTTAAAGAGGAATTAACTTCTCCAAGCCACATTTTCTCATGTATAAATTTTATAGGCAATAATAATAATGTTATGAGGATTCAATGACATAATATATATAAAATGTTTAGTAAAATGCCAGAGTCATATTTTATGCTTAACAGATAACTGATGATATTGCTGTACTATTATTATTATCATTTTCTAATTTGAATTTATCACAACCAAGCTACCTCTCTTCCTCTATTTATTTTCTTTGTGAATAGCATAACACTCTGTCAGTCATACTTTCTAGAATTTTCAGAGTCATCTTTGTCTCCTTCCTCTTGCTGCAACAGCTTTTCATCTAATCAGTCAGCACAGTTTGTCAATCCTTTCTCTATGCTGCCCCTCCTACTCATAGCTTCCTATTTCTTCCAATAGGAAGAATTCAGTCCTTCACCCCTTCTGCCCTGGATTATTACAGTTGACTCCTAACTGGTCTCCCTAAACCCACTTCCAACCGAACCCACTATCAGTGCCTAAAGAGTAAGTGCTCTTGTTCCTCCATGATCAGACTCGAGTTCTCCTTCAGCCTCCCTACCTCCTTAGCCCTTCTACCTCCACATGAGTTCATCATTTTTTCATGAGCTTCCTGCCTTATGCTTTTGTTCACACTACACCCCTAGCCTGCAAACTCCTTTCAAATCTTACTGTAGAAATGCACATACACTTACTGGCCCACCACTTCCATGAAGACTTCCCCAAAGAGCTCATAGCTAATATTACGTGAAAAAAAAAAAAAACACTAAGATGTAATGACAATGTGACCTCAATTTATGTTTATCTGTATATGGTATGTAAACATACTGGATAGAAATAAGGCAAAATGTTAACAGTGGCCACTTTAAGGTGTGATGGTCTGGAGATATGCTATGGAACTTTGAGAAATTCTTATTTTGTTTTATATTTTCTAAATTATTCAAAAGAGCTAACATTTATGCAGCATTCTCTGTGCACTAAAATCTTTATGCTTGTTAACTCATTTAATTTTAACAACAACAATAAAACCCTCTGATGTAAGTATTAGTATTTTTCTCCTATTATTGAGATTTACAGGAGTGAAGCAATGTGGCCAAAGTCACACAGCTGGCAAGAGTAGCCTGGCTCCAGAGCCTGTGCTCTTTAGCCCACCACTGAAGTGCATGAAGGATTTCAATAATTGGAAATAACATGTTTTTAATTACCTTTCTCCTGCTTCTACCCTTCACCCACCCTCATCCCCAACACCACCAAATTCCTAATTCTCCTTCCATTTCCTTCAGAGAGACCAATCTCAGTTAGCTGTTAGTTAAGAAGAAAAGCAACCTGATTAAGAAAATTTGCATTAACTTGTGAATTAGCAATTGCCATCTTGAAGTAACTGCATCTTAAAAAGGATGCTTCTTAACATAAGGAAATCCCTAATTAGTGGAATCTCTGTTGCTATTACTAAGCAAATATATCTACTGCTGACAGTGTGTAGAGGGGTAAAAAAGTATCTTGGGAAAAAGAATTTCCTTTTTACTCTTAAAAGTTCAAAGGTCTCCTTCAGTCTCTCAAATCCATCCTTCCTTCCACACAAGTTTGGTTCAAGGCACCAATAAGCCCCAACCTGAGGCCTGTATAAAAGCCTATATTACCATTCTGATGCTGCACAAGCCACCAAGAACCAGGCTAAGGACAAAAGCCACAGAGTTTGCACCAAGGTGTGTCTTGTTGGAACACTTGTTTTAGACTGACAAGAGAACTACAGTGTTAATAAATCCATAAACTGAAGCAATAGATATGTTTGTATTATGGTATTTATTCTAGCTATTTATAACTTTCACAAGAAAAAACTTTCCATGAAAGTTTTTTTCTATGAAAAAACTTTCTAGTCTAACCACTATGACCACTAATATTTCAGGAGGTGAATTTTATGGCTGTAATTTTTACTTGCCCAACATAGGTTCATATTGATGAGATTTTTAAATCAAGGATTCTGTCTCATGGTTTCTACCTTAAAAAAAAAAAAAAACTGGGATTCATATGACATTCCCTTCCCCTTGCCTTACTAGGGACTGAATGTTTGTCAAGTATCTACCATGATCAAGTCATGAGGGAAATCCAATGGACTGAAGACAGAGGAATCAGTCACCCAGCAAGCTCTATTTGCTGCCTGGGGAAGTGGCTGTGTTGAAACAACGCTGTAAGCTCATTTCCAGGTATTAGTTTTTCTTTTATAAAAGGAGTATATCTTTTCAGAAGAAAAGAACATGTGATAGTGATTTGCTTTTCCATTCAATGAATAGTTCCAGAAAAGATTACAGTGTATAAAAGATCACAATGAGAAGAAAGAAAGAGTGCAGTTTCAAATAAAGGTTTGACTCTAAAATGAGAGTTCCAAACATTCACAAAAGTCAATTCTCTGACTTACCACCACACTTCATACATCTTATTTCTCAAAACCTTTAGCACTACCAAAGCAACCAGAAATGAAAAAAAGCAAATGGTGGCACCAAAGTTTTGAATTACCTAGGTATTACCCTAAACACTATTTTAATTTTTATTACCAATGTGATTCTGTTTCTACACAGGAATGAAAGTGAAATAATTTTGCTTCCGCCATTATAGAAAGTTGAGAAGTTGAATTAATAATATGTTTTCTGAGGAAACTCTAAATGTAAAATGACATTGATTACCTTTAAGCGTCCATAACCTAGAAGGCGCAAGCCATTCCCTCCCCCAGAACATCTTTCTGTCCCTCACCCACCAGTAAACTAGTCTTACACCAGCACAACCTTTTCCTCTCTGAAGCCATTCTTTTCCGCCTCACTGCACCCCTTACACTCAGAAATATTCTGTCACTCCTTGCCCTGTGCCCCTCCAAAGCTGTACAGGCTTTCATCCATCATTGACCTTCTCGCCATGCTTTGTGTGCATCTCTCACCCTGCCATGAGAGTGGGGTTCACGTCATATACACCCAGAAGTCCCCAAAACCCAAAAAGACTCTCAAATTCCAATTGAACATAACAGAAATTGTTGTCCAAATAATTGACTATGTAGACAAAGGATTAGACTGTATAAACACTTGAAATAAATTCACTTTGCCTATACAGCTATTTTAACACAATAGCCAGGGCCTTCTATTTTAATGAATTTTGCATGAGTCCTATTCCTTCACCAAATAGTGAGGTGCTAGAGGACACCAGTTTTGTGCCATTTACCCTTGTAAGCCTTCACATCATCAAAAAAAAAAAAAAAAGATTTAAAGGCAGTAGGTGCTATTTGCTGAAATTAAATCATTAAGACAGCCTAAGAGCTAGGTGACTCATTCAGTAACAAGTGAAATTAGGTCCTCATTGTGTCACATGATTCTAATAGTTATTACTGATACAGCCAATATACTTATTATTGATTGGCCCAGCTCATCAGTACACTATGATTCTCAGGCTAAGCACAGAGGTGTTCAGTTAAGTCAACAGATCGTGAAAGTGTCATCAAAACTGCAACAGCCTTTCTGGAAAGCCAGTTTTCTGTAATACTGCACTGCTAATCTACAGATTGTGTTAAAACTGTAAATTTACTTTTTAAATTCCCATTACAATCATAGTCTTCATAATTCAAGTGTCAGCACCAATTTCTTACCACTAACATTTTCTCAAAACCCAATAACTTGATATCTATCTTTTTAGAAACCTAAAATATTAAAATTCCCCACAATTTTCATATGATTTATCCCCCCCCAATCATGTGTAATAATTCCACTCACAAACACTGAGATACTTCGTGAGATGCTGAGAAACTGCCTCATGATTCATCCTCAGTGTAATCTGCAATGGAAGCTTAATGAAAAGGCAGAAATCTGGTTCTGTTTCCAGAGATTCTAAAATAAAATCCAGACACCATTCATTCACAGAAATTTAATGTGCTGAGAGTTTCTTTTTCTTTTCTTTCTTTTATGTCCTTTCAGTATCAAATGAGGGAAGACAAGCCCACAAAACCCTGGTCTAACCTCTCATGACATAGCTGAATAATGCTGCTCACTAGACCCAAAAACAAAATATTATTGCCACTTACCAGCCACAGGATCTTGGACAGCTCACTTCACATCATAGAGCCTTGGTTTCTCCATCTGTAAAAAGGAGTGAATATCTTCCATCTTTATTGCACAATGGGACTATTTAAGGTACATAATAAAGACACTAGGGAAAATACAAAAATGAATGACATTAAATGTGCAGAGATGCAAAGAATATACCAAACATTTTCCCTATCCATAAGAAGTTTACAATTTCTAAGTGGATTTTAAAAACGTATATGGCTGTGTAAATAAATGAATTACTACCCTCAGTGAGAAGAATCATACCACAATATGAACCTAGAGTAGGTAGAGTGTCTTTGATAAATGCTCAAGGGCCAGGGTGGCTCAGGGGCAGGAAGATTATTGACAACTAAATTGCAAAGTAGAGAGATCTTGAACTATGATTTAAAACAGGAGAGTATAGTTTGGTAATGAACGATTTTCTCAGGCTTTGAGAAGATACTGGCTTTTATGGAGCCAAAAACCACATGGTTCTGTCTCAGGAGTGTAATGAGGAAATACAGTGCAACAGTCAAAGGTTATTTCAAAATTAACTCAAGTTTTTTAAGTGCAGTTCTTGAACACTGTGAGGGGTATATGTAGACCAAAGCAAAACTTTGTTAAAATTCCTCCTTTCTATTAACCCGCCTCCTGCTACTATCCTCACACACCACAGCACTCCTTGCTTTAAACACTCTGGAGAACATTTCTTGTTCATCTAGCTATCACCCGTTCTGGCCAGAAATAGCCCACAAGAATGTCACTCCTCCTTCCTACCACATAGCTGGAGGTCCAAGCATCGGTGAGCACAGCCCTCATGCTGCCACCACCAACACCGCTCTCCTGCCCCAGACCTCCGGGAAGGGTCACTATTTGTCTTCTACTCCCGGTGTTTTTTCTTGTGATAACCGTGATAAACACCTCCATGTCCTCCTTATTTCTGCAAGGGTAGGAAAAGTTTTCAGATACCATGTTAATTTTTATCCCATCACCTTTATTTAAGGTTAGATTTCGTACAGTGAGTTTGAAGTCCCACATATAGGTTGGGTGGGCAGACAAGGCTGGCGTGACATTCGATGGCGGAATATGAGCAGGCAGCCAGGGTCGGGTTGATACAGACCTGTGAGCCATTACGAACACACAGACCAGGGACTCTGTAGTTTATTTGGCCACAAAAGTAGCCAAAACTCAATATCAGAACTTTGAAATTAGAAATGAAAAAGACATGTGTATAAGAATTATGTTTTCTGTGTCTCTTAATCATGGATCTTGAGAGCTTGTTCAGGAGTTCTGGCAGAGGACCACGGACATAAAACATACTCTTAACCACAGAATGGCTGCTCTCTCTCTCTGTCTTTCTCTCTGAAGAATACTAAAAACTTATAAAACATTTACCATTTGTCAGGCACTATTCTTAGTGCTTTATGTATATTAAATAAGTTAATTTTTGAAATAACACTATAAGATAGTACTGGAAATAGCCTCATTTTTCAGATGACAAAACTGAGACACTGAAAAATTAAATAAATGACCCAAGTGGGTCAGTCAGGGCTCAAGCGCATGTGATCTGGCTCCAGAATCTAAGCTCTTAAGCACTGCATTATTCTGAGCAATGGAAAAATATTAAGAGGATGCAGGTAGAATAAGAACATAAATATCTAAGGAGTAGGAAGATGGGGAGAAAGTCAGTCTTGTTACAGAAGCCAAAGAAGTAACAATTTCAAGGAGGAAGTTACAAAATACGTCAACGTGTAGAAAGGTCAAGTCAGAAAAGGCCTGGAAAAGCCTCCATTGCGTTTGACAATCAAAGAGTAGCTGTTGACCTGTGCTAGACCAGTCTGTGGAGCGGGGAGCATGAGCCAGTGTCCACAGTGATGGAGTGTAGGGAGGTTTTACTCAAATGGGAAGGAACAAAGGAAGGAGAAATGATGTGTTCCCTTGAGATGGAGAGTTGTCACGAGGAAGTCTTCCTTCCCTTCCTTTTTCTTCTCGTCTCAATTCCTAACACACTTCTAAGGAAGGAGAGATAGAAATTAAAATGACTGTGTAGATGGTACTGAAGCCTGCAGTGGTGTGGACATGGGCACACGAAAGCTTAAGGGAAATGCTCTGTTTGTAAGACTTCTCCTTAGGGAAGAGATTGTGAAAGTCGATCACATCAATCAGGTCATTTTTGTCAAACCCGAATAAAACAGAGTCGAGAATCCAGGGGGAAAAGCACTCAGGGCACATAACATTGCTCTAAGAATGTAATTCTCTACAAGCCTGGCTACTGAAACCACCTGTTGTAGCCTGAAACCAGTTTTATCTCACAGCTACAGAAACAGCATGCTGAAACTCTCAGACTAGTTTTACTCACCCACCACAAACCCCGACCCATCATCGCTTGCCAGCTCCCCAAAACTTTACTAGTGCCAATGACCTTTCTTAAAGAGCAACTCTTTTATTTTTTTTTTTTTTAATTTCAGGGTATCGTGAGGGTGCAAACATTACGGTTACACTTTATGTCTTTGCCTCACCCAAGTGCAGGTTAAAGGCATGCCCTTCCTCCCTACAGTGCTCCTTGTGTCCTTTAGTTGTGGATTTAACCCTCCATTCCCCTAATCCCTGGAGAGTATTTCTGCCATGTGATCACCCAATGGGAAAAAATATTTGCTCTCTACACATTTGATAAAGGGCTGATAACCATAATTTATCTAGAACTCAAAAAAATCAACAAGAAAAAATCAAACAACTCCATTAACAAATGGGCAGAGGAAGAACAACTCTTTTTAATAAAACCTCCAACCTTCTCTTTGTTCTTCAGACATCCAAAGACCCCCGGTCTGTGTGTATACCCCAAATTGCAATTCTTGCTTCTCAAATAAAGCGTTTTAAATTTAGAGATTTGTCTCGATATTTTATTTGATTTTGACAAGACAGAAGATGGCTGGTAGAGATGAGCCTACCACATAGCAATTGTAAACCACAACCACCAGGAGAGAGAACAGGGCTTTAACTTCTTAGGTAATATGACCAGATTTCAACTCCTGCACTGATCCAATATTTCATTAATCACTGGGATGAAGTAAACCACTATAAGCAGTCTGCAGCAGGAGCTCAACTTAACATCTGGGAACCAGTTTCCACAACCTAAAAAGCAAGAGAGTTAATTACCTCTGTGATCCTCTACATTTTTAAAGTCTATCATCCTATGAACATGAACCTAAGCATAGAATTGACGAAAGACAGCCACATGGCTCCATAACTGTAACTCCCCTTTACCAACATCAATTTCAGGGATAGAAAATAAACTCACTATCAAATCCAAAGCAGTCCCTGACACCAAACTTGTCAAAGGAGAGAAAACATCAAGTTCAACATCTCTGGCATTCTTTCTAGCTCACCCTGACACATTTTGGCAGAAAGCTTGAACTGTCACGGTTTCCTTTTTCAGAAAGTCATCCTGTAGAAATATAACCCTAAAAATTTTGTTAAGACCATTATCTGCTACAAATAAACAATAATAGAAACTTCATGTTTAAAAAACTTTATTTGCAGCTGAGTTTAGTAATGTGACATAAGAAAAGTATTGTATACTGCAGAACTTCTATCCAACACTGACATTTAAAATATCTGTTTATAAAACCACAGCAGTATGCCTCAGACATGGCCATGTGATTCACTAAAAGTTATAGCGAAGTAGAAAGAAAAATCAGAGTAAGGAAGAGAAGTCGTAATTCTCTGTTTTTACAGGAGCACTAAGAATATTTGAATGCCAATGACAAAAAAATGAAAGAGACTCTTCTACTCACTGTTGAAATGAACTTTCTAAATTTCAGGGCATTAGAATAAATGCTATATGTGCCACCTACCACAGGAAAATGTTTAAAGTAAAGGTTCATTTTTCGTGTCTTCACATTATTTTGAAAAATGTCAGCGCAAAGCTATAAGCAAAGTGATATATTCCTATTATGTTTGATTTCCCAGATTAACTAGATTTGTATACATAAAAACAATACATGCCAGATTCAAATACATACTAATTACTTAGTATCTGGACTGATATGCTAACTCAGTGGGTTACAGCCTGGTATTTCTAAACGTAACACTAGAAGTTCAAACCAAACACTAAAACCAGTCAGTTTCATTTCAGTGCCCACCAGCTGTCTTGTATATATGTGCCACTGACTATCAGAGATACACAGAAGAGGGGCTGGACCGAGCACTACTGCCAACAGCAGTTCAGTGGGCACTCTTTACTCTTAATACTCAGACACAAGCATGATCTCTCTATACAAAGAGTAGATCATGATAATATTTTATGGCATGGCCTCATAACCAATATGCAGAGCTCCTTTATTAATTGTAATTCTAAATCCAAGCTCTTGGAGATCAGTTACTCAGGCTGGAAAAGTTTCTTGACATTAAAGAAAATATCTTTATTTTCTTCTTTTGTTGTATCTCCTTTATGAGCATATATAATTATTGGCCTGTCCCAAAATATTTTGACATGCCAACTTTATAATATCTTTTTGGATCCAGTCTGACAAATATTATTAATCTATTCATTACAGTACTCATGAAAACCGCCTACCTCAGTACAGTCTTGGGAATATATCAGTGTGTTAGTGGGTATAAAAATATGTACACACCCCACTATGCATCATATTTATAACAAACAAGTTTCCTTAAATGTATGATACAAAACACCTCAAAGCAGTTAATAATTATTATAATAACTATGATATATCCTTGCCTCACTAAAACCATATTACAAATTAGATTAACACACTCCTGGCTAAGCTAAAATGGTAGATTATGACATGATTCTCCAGATTCAGTCTCTCTCTCCCTCTCTCTCTCTCTCTCTCTCTCTCTCTCTCTCTCTCCCTCTCTCTCTCTTCCCCCCCTAATATCCCCCCTCATAATATGAATGTAGCAGTGGGACATCTTATTGGTATCCAAGGGAGCTGGGTTCTATTTTCAGTTTCAGTGTTATAAAACTAAAATGTATTGAAGAAATAAATTAAGTATATATTTGACATTGTTACGATATTATTATTGTAGAATACCCACAGCTTTCATTATTTGGTGGATCTCAATCCATATTTTTGTTCATTAAAGGTCATCTTGTGCTAATTCTTTAATTCAGCCTGGTGCAGTGGGGTTCACCAAGAATGTCAGGGGTTGGTCTAATTATATGAATACATGATGAGATTGCACAGAATGTCCTCTAGCCCCATAAAAGAATATAATAAGGTATATAAACACATTTAATGAAAGTCTCACAGAAATGAAGGTAATCAAGCTAATAATAACCAGATTCAGAAAAACAAACCATGTCACTTTTTATCTAACACTGTTCAATACAGACACAAGCAACCCCATCACTCGGGGGAGATTCTCCACTGGGGACTGGTAATATGTTACCATACTTCCTCAGAGTTTAGTAGGAACATCCCAGCAAGCCATTCCGTTGGTACTACCAGAAGCACACCTGGGTTACTTGAGTAGTATGAGAAGGAAGAGGTTGGTCTAGTCTAACAAAGTACCTCAGACAAAGCCACGCCAAAATATAGTGTCTTGAATGAAATAGAAGTTTCTTACTCTCTCCCAAATCAGTCCAGATGTAATATTCTAGGCCTGGTGGAGCCAACTCCACCATCCCTTATATAGGGCCCTCAAGGGTACTCCAATCCTCACTATTCTCCAGTGAGTGACAGGAAAACAAAAGGGTTACTAGGACAAGCAAATTAATGTTGAAGGAGAAGACTCAGGTTTCACACGTATTCTTCTGCTTGCATCCTATTGGTCAGAAAGTAGCTGCAGAAGGTGAGGAAATGTCTTTCCTTGCTGGATGGGAGGATTTTCCCACTAAAAAGAAGGGGAGAAAGGATAGTAGAAGAAAGATAGGAGCCTATGTCATAGTCCAACCCTCTGGTCATCCAAGGATTCACGCATATTGGGTTTTGCACATAGAGAATACACTCCACTCTCCCCAGGTCTTCTGAATTTTATCCAACTCAAAGCCCTGGATCTCTGAGAGAGGCAAAGACCTTTCTACCAGGTCAAAACAAAGCTCCTCACATTCCAGTGACCTACAACCGATACACAAGTGTGTTCTGTGTTCTCTCTCTCTTTGTCTCTCACACACACATGCACACACATACACATACA
>CAUYSK010025284.1:0-37328 GCA_963575035.1 Avahi laniger | reverse complement strand
GTTACATTCCCAAAGAACCAGTGCTTTGGTTTGATATTTAAGGGACTTTTCATTTTTTAGGATACCCCCTTACATTTTTGGAGACAACCAATGTGAACTTGGTTAGGTCATATCCTTGATTAAGGCTTACTGGTTTGATTTAGGAGGGTACCCTGGGATTTAAAAAAAAAAAAAATCAAATAAGCCAGAGATATTAGCTGTTTATCCCAGCTAAAATCTGGTAATAAGAAATTTAAAAAGATTTTTTAAAGAGCTCTGTGATTAAAAGTCAGCTTATCGAATGTTGATACTTAAGTTATGCATATATACACGTATATATGTGCATATGTGTGTGTGTGTGTATACATATACACAAGGGCTGTCCAGAAAGTATCCATCCTTTGTTATATTACACTGTCAAATATATATAATTTTTCTTCTTTCTCTTTTGTATCCTGTTTTTCATTTATTTTCAATTAACTAAAATCCTTTTTTATGTATGTTCTTGATCTCTCTGTTCACTTCCTTTTGTAAGAATTTTTCTCCAATTTATGTCTACTCCTCCTGACTCTTTCTTCCTATTTTCTGTCTTTGATGCCAAATAAAAAGATATGAAAGGGGGGACAGCTAATTATTCAGACTCCGTAAGGAACACAGAAAAACCAGACACTCACCTCTTGTTGGGATATTCTGTCTTCCTGTAGAGTCTAAAGTGACATAGACAGATTCCTCTAAGGTCTAAACTTTCTCTCTTTTGTATTATATTACCTGATCTCTGGCTTTTGGGAGTAGCAGAGATTACTTGGCACTGTGAAAGAACACTTGACCTTTGTGTGTGTGATGGCCAGCAAGTTGCTAGCAGCAACTGCAGTTTTAGAGGAGACTGACAACTCCTATTACAGTAAATGGTTATTACTACACAGAGTACTCATTTCTTTGCACGTTTAGATTAAAAAGGCACAGTCTAAACACTTAGAAAATTTTCATTTTAACAGAGTACACTGTGAAAAGTGTTGTGCTGTCTGGTCTCATATTGTTTCCTTCTGTTTGAGAACCCATGATTCAGTACAAGAGTAAAATCCTTGATTTTTAACAGTTTAAATGTTCTGCCTTCCAACTGTGCCTATTGTATACATACTTACATTATTAGGCACTAAAAACTCCAAAACTCCAAATGGCCCTGTTCCTTAATGGCTTCTACCATGAGCTCAGTGGTCCAATTAGAAAACAGACACTAAATTAATAGTTACCTATATAGATAAAATTGATCTCCTTATAAAAACCTATGGTAAATTTCTATGATTTTATGTTACCTTGATAGTCATTTTTAATCTTCCTCTAACACATCTGACTCCTTCTTGAAAAAGCTTAAATTTTCTCTTTCTTTTTACTTTGAGATACAAATTTACTACCCTGTTTTCTCTAAAATTCAATGAGGGCTTTTTTGGGTAAAACAAATAAACTTTAACATTTCCATTTATCAGACACAGTGTAAATCCAACTGTTCATTTAAACTAGTTCATTTTACCACTCTCGTGACTGTAACTTTTAAATCAAAGCTATAAAATGTTTGTTTGTGCTTGTCTGTATTTTTATGTATATATATATATATATATATAGACAGATAGATATGTATGTGTATGATTATATGTTGTCTATATGATATCAAATTTACATAAATAAATGAGTACTCATAAATTAAATAACTTCAAATACTTTTCAAGTTCACATGATTTTTGTAATTTTTGGTAACTAAAGATGGTTTTAAAATTATTGACAAAATAAAGTAAAAAAGGCCTTCAAAATTTAATTTAGACATTTTGACTGGATCTACTGGTTAAACAGTTTTATGCTGTCTCTGTTATATGTTTTTAGGTCATAAAACTGTGGCTTCTGTGATATTTTGGGTACTTCCTTAATTTGTCTGTAAGATTATGTCTTTGGATTTCAACCTTTAGACTCCGGGGTCTAAGTAAGTGACTATGGTGAGGTCTGGGGATAACACGGAGATCACATCCTCCCTGGCCTAGCTGTGCCTCCTGGCCATAGGGAGGGATTAGGTCCTCCATGCATTGTCCTTTGTCCTGGGATCTGCATCTGTTACATAATTAAAATTACTTACTTCCTAGGGTTTTCACTGAAAAGAATACTTAACATTATAATTAATATGTGTAATTAAAACTATTAGATCTGAGAGAAATGATTCTGTATACACAGTATATAAGGAAAGTAGAATACATTTTTGGTAAGGAAGATTATAAAAAAGCATGAGAGTATGTTTTTTATTTAAAAAATAGTTTTGTCTAGTTTAAAGATTTTTAAAAGTTGTTTTAAATTAAATAAATAAAAAATAATAGATAAAATATAATAAATATGTATGAAAAGTTGAGAAAAGAAAAAATGAGAAAAATTGTAAGAAGTTATAAAATATTTGTAAAATCTTACCTTGTGGTCAAGACTGATTGAAATTGAATGGATTTTATTGTAATTAGCTTTAACATTAACAACACGATAATGCAAAGGTAGAACTTGGTTTTCTTTATTGAACAAGATTTTCATGTAATATTAGAGAGAGATAATAAAAGATTCTTGCTCACTCTTTGCATAAACTTCAAAAGAAAAAGAGGGCAGAGAGAAGGGAGAGAGGGAGGGACAGATTTTATTTGCCTCTTGATGTCTTTATTAGGTCTTATGATTGTTTGGGAAACTAAGTCTCCTCTCTATCAAAGAGTAAAGGTTTTTGCTTTTTAAATTATCGCTTTGGCTAAATGAATAATTATTATTTTATAACTACTTGTGATCTTATTTTGAGCAAGTGTTTTTAATCTTTGGTATTTTAAAACTTTCAAAAATAAAAATTTCAAATTCAAAATTTAGTCCTTTTGACTTCAAATTAACATTTTTGATATGAAATCTCCTGGCAGTCCAAGAGAAACATATTAGGCTTATTTGGTATGTTAAAATCATATGGGAAGCATTGTCAAATATGAAGTGATGTTTCAGTTTCTGTGGGTTATATTTGTATTAATGTGCTATCAATATATGTTCCAAAATTTTATGAGATTCCTAAAATTCTGATATGTCTTAGTATATGTTATCAGTAATAATTATTATCATTATGTCAAATTGTTACATGGCACAGAAATTTCTTTGTCAATTAAGTCTTTAGCCAAAGCTATTCTAAAACTTTGTCATGCACAATTATTGTTTTACTTTGATTTTTATTAAAAAAGTGTTTAATTATCAACTACAGTCCAAAATTTGCTTTTTTATTAAGGAAATTTTAATAGAGAGGACTCTGAAATGTACTCTTAAATACCGGTTTCTTATAACTTTACAGATCATGCCATTATACTAGGAAAAACCATCCAGGACTCTAATTAAAAAGCTGATGTGTTCATGAGGATTGCTAACCCAATATCAAGCAAACAAGAGTTAATTACATGAGACTGAACTGGTAGGTGAGCAGTCCCCAATCTTTTTGGCACCAGGGGTCTGTTTCATAGTCTTTTTCCATGGGGGGCGGGTGAGTGAACAGCAGAGCTCTGCAGCCTGGGGCTTGGGGACCACAGTGCTAGAGGATCAAAATGGTATTTTTCATGACCATTTTGTTTAAAACATTGCTAATTCTTTTTATGTTTTGTTTTCCGGAGTGAGGAAAACTTTTTTCTTTTCTTTTGGTCCATCTATAATGCCAACTCCTAACAATAAGACACAGCTGTTTAACTGAACTGACCTATTTTAGGGTTAAGAGACTGATTCATAAAGATATCAGATGACATATGCAAATTGTTTTTTTTTCTTCTTACCCCAGTTTGTTTTCCCACTTCATTGTCTATCACTAACAACCTCTAACCCAAGTCTTTTCAAAGCTATCCACTGCTTTTAATACGTAAAACTTTTTTAAGTTTCAAGATGGGGACTGAAGAAAACCAAAATATTTTACTCCAAAATATATTTCTTTGGCATATTTTGAGATGGCTGTCAAAGAGCTGGCAAACAGAAGTAGCCCCGCAAGGCTGTCTTTTATGAGGGAAATTTATACCTACGGAGAATCTGCATTGATACAGCCAGGCCTTCTCTGTCTGGATCTAGGAAAGATTAACTGAATGTCTGACACCTTTAAAAGTCTGAAAGGAACATTTATCACCTATTCTCTCTGAGGGCTCCAGTCTGTGAGGTTTCATCTCCATGGTAAGACCAGCTTTGCTAGCCAAGCCTCCTCTTCTCTCCCGCTCATAAACAGTTTTGCCACCAAAACCTGTCTGCCATGATACAAGCCCCGATTCTTTCTGTAACCTCAAAATGCGATCCTCCATGTGTACGTGTTAACAGATTTTGTATGCCTTTCCTCTGATTAATCTGCCTTCTGTGAGTTGATTTTTCAGCGACCTTCAGAGGGTGAATAAGAGGTTTTACCCTTGGTCCCTACAGTAGTAAAATATAGAGACATGCATGAAAATGCATGAGAATGAGGTAGTGGTTAGTTCCTGGTAGACAGGCAAGTTTATTCAGTAAAGGGACATAGAGGACTTCAGGTATTTTGCAATGTGTGAATTCTAATGTTGGGTGGTAGCTATATCAGGTTTTTTTCAATACGTTTGATTGTCTAAATAATTTCGTAAAATACCCTTATTTTCTACAACTGTTATCTGCTAGTTCAAGCTTTCTGTCATGTCAGTTATTTTTCTGTTTGTAACAATGAAACTCTGAAAAATAAAGTTAACAGAGATATTCTCTTCCAAAGCATTTTGCCTCAAGCAGAATTTCCAAAGTGCCAATCCTGATACAGCTTGTAGAGTGATTTTCTTTAGAAGTCAGGCCAATTTCCATCTCTGTGCCCCTTAGTTATTGATGAAAGGAATGTGGCCAGCAGTGCTTTCACAAAATGGAAAAAGATCTTGGCTACTAGCTGTCCCTTAACAATTGGCAGTTTGCCTTTTCCGAGGTAGACACTAGCCTTTCAGCTCACTAGATCCTCTTCCTGACTCATCCACATCAAGTAATTTGGAAACAAATATTCTCACTCAAAAATTGTGATAATGGAAATCACTGAGCTAAATGATCCTTACCAGAAAGTTTGATTGAGGTCATAGTAAACTGCTTCCCTCAATAACTGAGCCTCTTGCTTCTCTTAGGAGTTACATTGTCACATAGTCTCCCACATGTCTTATATGCATTTGAAAGATGTTTTTGTATTTCTAACCGATATCAAATATACATTTACACACATCCATATGTGTGTATATATATATATTAAATATACTTAGTAAATATATGTTGAATAAATGAGAACCTATGGGGAAGAAGCTTATCTACCTTGAGAATGTCGGGTGCCTTAACTTGATGTAGTCACTAGATGCTATCTTCTTGGGTGAGCTTCCAACATAGGAACAGTCATGTAAAGATACCAGGGAACATGAAACTCATTATAAAATCATGCATCATTTTATATTTCTGAAACCATTACCACAACCCATTGTCAATGTATCCAGTGTTCTCATCATAATAATCATGCAGTTGTATTGATTATAGTACAGTTTTCTTTTTGGCTTACATCTTAACTACATCATAAGTGGGGTATGGTATATCCTAATGATTAGGCTATTGGTATAAATAGTTTGACAGTGCAAAATACTTTGTGGAATAACTGTTGTGTAAAACTCTCTCCACTATAGGACATTAACTCTGCTAAAGCAGAATTGATGTGATAGTATACTATATTTTTTATGGTGTCATTACTCAAAGGCACAAAGCAGTTTGCAGTAATAATAATAATAATAAGCTTTCATTTACTTTGGCTTTAAGGCAGCAGTTCCAAATATGAAAGATTCATTTTATGTTCTGTGTTCTGTTATAAATATTTGAAAAAGGAGATGAGGATGTAGCAAACAAATAGCCATATTTTTTATATAAAGATATCTTCAGACAAATAGGATCTCTTTTGCTCCTTGAATCACCCAAGTTATAACTGAGAATTAGTTTTAAATTACTTTTCACTGTTGCATTGCTTTCTCAAGATAATTAAAATTCCTGGTTATAATATATGATATAACACTTTCTTAAATTTCACAGAACAGAAATAAAGTTTAATAATTTGTCTAGGAAAGTCTTTTAATTGTATAGCCATCCAAAGGAAAAATCCAATTTCATATTCTAACAGCATGTGTTGAAAACCATAGTGATGGTTTCTTTAAAACTCTTCCTAGAATGACTACAGGCACCCAAATTCTATTCTGAAAAGGCTATAGTACTTGTTCCTTGACATTTTCAAAGTTCATGTGATCCTGAGAAATGATTAAAGGTTATCTCTAGAGCATATTGCTGATGACAGTTTCCCTAGTTTGCTATAGTTCATGGCCAGCAAAGAATGCATTGTTTTAAGAATATTTATTTTCTACTTTATCCTTCAATTTACAACCTAAGCTAGTTTTTGTTTCCTAAGCTGATGCAAAGTCCAATATAACCCAGGATGGTATATCACTGACAACAGTACAAACATACAACTTGAGTTTTAAGAAATTGTTTTATTTCTGTCATTTTCCTTTGATTTCATTCCACCTGCATAGTATATTATTCCTTTTTCACAAACCAAGAAAAAACAGATCCCAAGAATTATCTTTTAATCTATTATCAAGCTTCATTTGCACAAGGGCTTTATAACATAAAACACTTAGAATAACTTACACATGAGATACTTGCAGTTTTAACATTTATTTTTTATTTTAATCTAAAATTGTGTTTGATTTAATAAAGTACATTTTTTAAAATTCAGATAATAAAAGTAGGTATAACATATTTGCTATTTTATGCTTTAAATTAAATAACTATAATTATAAATGTAAATGTGAACAAAATTTCTAAACTTGTTTTCTTTACCCCAAGAGGTGACATAGTCCCTACTTTAGAGGCCACTAATCCAAAATCTGGTATGCAGACATTATCTGAGTATTGCCTAATCCATCCCAAGCTCTGATGCTCTCGGTGATTATAAATTAATAGATGCCTATTCTACTCCATTCCTTCTCTTTCCTTCCTTTTCTCTCTCTTATGCGAATAATGATGTTGAAATGGAACCACATTGGAGTAGCAGTCCCAGTTGGTGCCTCAAACTCTTTCCTTTTCACATTTTCATATTAAATTTGCCAGAGAAAGAGACCTTCTCTATAATTCGTGGAAATATTGTGGCAATATTTTACTACATATCAAAACCAAACGGATAATTTTCCAAGTTTCTCACACCCAGACACCTGCTGATTTTTTATGTCTATCTTACTCTAATTTCCCTCACCTGTCCCTTGATTCAATGCAGCATAATTTTTCATTATTTCTCATTTTACAGATGGTATGACTGAGGCACAATGAGACAAATTGACCTCCCCAATTTTAGGTAGCCAATAAATAGTAAAACTACTGTGTGTGAGAACCTGTGATGGAGTACGGACATGTAGGGCTAGTTGGGGTTTCTTCCATTAAAGAGCTCAAAGTCTACCCAGTGATACTGATGTCTGCACACAGGTGTACTACAGAGAAATTAATATTCACTGTAGGAGGTTTATAAAGCACAGTGACTAAGACTGACTTTCGAGTCCGATCTGAAAGTTAATCCCAAATCTAACAGGAAGTACGAGAGTAACCTTGGACTAGATACTTATCTTTCTTTGCTTCAATTACTTTTCCTATAAAGTGAGGTAATTATACTGATTATGTAGCTGTATTATGAGAATTAAGTGAGCTGAAACAGATAAATGACCAAAAACAGCTTGTAAAACATAAGTAACACAATAAAGAAAAATTACTATTATAGTATACAGTGTTATGGAAATGGGGACAGTCATAAAAGAAAACATAAACTCATTGCTGAAGGCAACTTAGTGACACACAAGAGATACAGTATAGTCCTGCTGTCCCCAACCACTGGCCAACAGACCATTAGGGACCAGGCTGCAGAGCTCCCCTCCATGGAAAAATTGTCTTCCATGAAAATGGTCTCTCGTGTCAAAAAAGTTGGGGACCACTGGACTATAGTCTATCTAGTCTATCACATACTAAACTCTTCCATATTGTCTATTTTAACTTGCTTGATTTTTTTTTTCATGAATTGAATAGAACATTGTGCTGGAGGATTTGCCAGGTCCTACTAAACTACAATGCTATTAAATAAATAGGGGTTTATGGAAGGCCAAGTAGTTGGATCAACTTTACTACCTAAAGTCAGACTGCTTTCACGATATTTCACAATAATGGAATACTTTTCCCTTTTGTTTATGTAGTTCGAGAACTTAAAGGTCACAACTGGGTTTTCTCCAAATTATAATTTTTTATAATACTCTGAAATAATGTTGTAAGAATGTTTAGTAATTTCAGCTAATAGTTCAGCATGTAAGTATACAATACTTTCCATTATTTAAAGGCATATGAGTTGATTTGATGAGGATTTGTGGTGAAAGTGGTAGGGATAGGGAAGAAGGTAGAATGAGCTTGACGAACCAAAATAATGAGAGTAAAGAAAACAAAGAGAAAAACATAATGGAGCAACAAACGCCCTAGGAGTTTTATACCTCGGGAATACTGAAGGGACAGCTTCCTAACCTTGATCACACGTTATATCAAGACTGTATCATCATTTGTTGCTTCGAGAAAAAGAAAATTGTATATGAATTTGTGAGTATTCAAAAGTCTTATAATGGGGGGCAGAGGAAAAAAATAATAGAAACTGAAGTTGTATGTGTGATTGTAAAGAATTTTACACCCTCTGTTTATTGTGATCTGAAACATAAAATGAAGTGTATAGATTGCCTGGGTACCTATATTGTCCTAAGTGTTGGAATAAATATCTTTCTAAATAAGTTTGCAAACTATTCTAGTACAAAGCCACACATCATGTTTCAGCAACAGAAAAATAAAATAGATCTTACAGAAGCATAAGACCCCAAACATGATTTTTTTTTTTTACATGAACCAGTTAAAGAGAAAGAACATTTTTCTTGCTCCTGTGGATAAATGGTTAACAAACTGAAGTGTGATATTTAATTATCTCTTTTTATTTTACCCTTCATTATTTTAGCTTTCATAGCTACACATGTTACAATGGTCATAAAATTATATAGTCCATTTTAAGGTGCAGCTACAATATTTTTCTGGCTGATTTCCTGATGCAGAGCATTTTGCCAGTGGTCCACACTCCATGGGAGGATTTTGCTCCAATTGCTTTCAAATTTATAGCCCTTAAACTTTACCAGTGTCATGTCATTAAACAGGGAAGTCTGTGTTCCTGTAATCAATTAAAACATTTTCTAAGCTCCAGCCTCCTCCATTTGATCACTCTACTTGCCAAGATGAAGATAGCGATCCCAATTTTAAATGTTTCATTATACAAAATGTTCTGAACATTATACAAAATCCAACTATGTCAGATCCTGTTGAAAAGAGAAAATGCAGCAATTTGTAGGCAAGTACAAAAGGGGCTGGCGTCCCAATGGTGGGCCCTGTAAGAACACTTGTGCTGGAAGCATAAACAGACTGTTTGTAAAAATTACAAATATGTATTTGAAAGCTTTTAATGGAAAAAGGTTGACACAGAGATATGTATAGCTTTGTTTTCTTTAGTTTGATCAGCACAGAAAACATATTAAGTGCAGAGTATAAATTGCTAAAAATGAATAAGAAATTTCTGTTTGCCTTTTAATTATCTAGAATATCCAAATGTTTTAAAATGTCATTTAATTTAATATATTCTTTTTAAAATTATTAGATGACATCATTCTGACATCTCATTGTCTCTCTCCTTTCGTAGGAAAAAGAAATTATACCAGTGAGTCAAATTTTAACATTTTACTATGAAAAACTAATGGAAAATAAAAGTATTACTTCATTTTCAAATCACACTTATGCATGATGAAAGTATACTTCTACATGTTAGATATATATTTATGTAAATATATATGTATATGATTATGCATTTATATATTTATCTTAGAAAATGACTCCATCAAAGTACAGCATTAAGGAAAATCTTAACATCTGTGTCAACTTTTACTTGCTTATAGTACAATAATCATGAGAGATGAATATAAATGTTGGAAAATTCCTATATCACACCAGTATAGAAATAAAGAGAGGATATAAAGACATTATTCACTACTTTATCTTCAAGCGTAGGATGATGCCTAATTAATTAATTAATTAATTAAAATTAATTAATTTTAATAATACTTTCTGAATGAACATATGGACTTAAAATGGTTATTTATTCATTTATTTTATTCAACTAAACTTTATGTTAAGCTACAATTTAGTCAAACTTCCCTAGTGGTAATCACAAAACAAGATGTTGGTGATCATGAGGCGAAAATTACTCTGCTCTCAATAAACACCAAACCTGATGACATATAAACCCACTAATATATAATTAAAAGCAATGCCTTTATTGCTATAATCTTTAGATGCATTGAACAATTTCTTATCAATGCTCTATTTAAAAAACCTAAATGAAGATCTCAGGTGTTAAATGGAGCAAGATATTTCCTGGATTTGTTATTGTACAAGAACAGCTCATTCATATTTCTATTTTCTTCAGCCAACTAGTTAGAAACTCATTTTTTTCTCTTTTTTAAATTTTTTTAAAATATTAAATTTTTAATTATTATGGTACATAATAGTTGTATATCTTTATAAGGTATATGTGATGTTTTGATACAGGTGTACAATGTGAATTCATCAAATCAGAGTAATTGGTATATCCACCACCTTAGGCATTCATCATTTCTTTGTGTTAAGAACATTCCAATTCCACCTTTTTAGTTATTTTAAAGTATATACTAAATTATTATTGATTATAGTCACTTTGTTGTGCCGTTAAATATTGTTCATTCTGTCTAACTATCTAGCTGTATTTTTGCACTGATTAACAGTCCCAACTTTATGCCCCACTCCCCTCAACCTTTCTCAGCCTCTGGTACCCGTCATTCTACTGTCTGTTTCCATGAGATCAATTGTTTTTAATATTTAATTCCCACATATAAGTAAGAACATGAAAGATTTTTTGATTTATTCAAGTTTCGGATTTCTTCCTGGTTCAATCTTAATAGGCTGCATGTTTCTGGGAATTTATCCATACTTCTAGGTTTTCGAATTTGTTGGCATGTGGTTGCTCATAGTAGTCTCTAATGATCCTTTGGATTTCTGCAGTTTTAATTACAATGTCTTCTTTTTCATCTCTGATTTTATCTATTTGCTTCTTCTTTCTTTTTTTAGTCTTGCTAAAGATGTGTCAATTTTGTTTATCTTTTCAAAAACCAACTTTTTGTTTCATTGGTCTATCGTATTGTTTTTCTGGCTTCAATTTCATTTATTTCTTCTTTGATATTTATTATTTCTTTTCTTCTACTAATTTTGGTTTTGGTTTGCTCTTGTTTTTCTAGAACTTTGAGTTGTGTCATTAAGTTGTTTATTTGAAGGTTTTCTACTTTTCTGATGTAAGTATTTATTGCTATAAATTTTCCTCTTATACCTGCTTTACTGTATTTCATAGGTTTTAATGTGTTGTGTTTTCATTTTCATTTATTTTAAGGATTTTTTTAATTTCCTTCTTAATCTGTTCATCGTCCCACTGATCAGAAGCATAGAGTCTAATTTCCACCTCTGCATATTAGCCAATGTTCCTCTTGTTATTGATTTATAGTTTTATTCTATTATAGTCAGGGAAAATATTTAGCATGATATCAGTTTTTCTTTTAATTTTTTAAGACTTGTTTTGTGGCTTAAAATATGGTCCATCCTTGAGAATGATCCATGAGCTAAGGAGAAGAATGTGTATTCTGCAGCTGTTAGATGAAATGTCTGTAAATAACTACTGAGTCCATTTGGTCTGTAGCGCAGGTTAAGTCCAATATTTCTTTTTTGATTTTCTGTCTGGATGATCTGTCCAATGCTGAAAGTGGAGTTTTGAGGTCTACAATAATTATTGTATTAAGGTCTGTATCTCTCTTTAGCTCTGTTAATATTTGCTTTATCTGTCTAGGTGTTCCAGTATGGGGTGCAAATATATTCAGAGTTGTTATATCTTCTTGCTGAATTGACCCTTTTATCATTATATGATTACCTTCTTTGTTTCTTTTTATAGTTTTGTCCTGAAATCTATTTTACCTGATAGGAGTATAGCTACTCTTGCTCTTTTTTGGTGTCCATTTGCATGGGATATTTTTTTCCATCCCTTTGTTTTCTTTTTCTATTTCTTTATTTTCAGTGTTTGTGTGTTTTATAGGTGAAGTGTGTTTCTTGAAGATGACATAAGGTTGTCTCTTGTTTTTTTAATCCATTCAGCTACCCTATGTCTTTTGATTGGAGAATTTAGTCCGTTCACATTGAATGTTATTACTGATAGGTAAGAACTTACTACTGCCATGTTATTATTTGGCTTCTGGTTGTTTTGTGATCCTCTCTTTCTTTTATACTTCCTTTGTGTCATCCTTTGTTAAAAGTGATTTTCTCTGGTAGTGTGTTTTAACTTCTTGCTTTTTAATTTTTTGTGTATGTATTGTAGGTTTTTTGATTTGGGGTTATCATGAGGCCTACAACAAATATTTTATAACCAATTATCTTAAACATGTGACAACTCTGCTTACAAATAGACAAGCAAAGAGAAATCAAACGGAAATTTTACCATTTAACTCCATCCCCGTTTTTTAATTTTTTGTTGTTTCTATCTGTATCTTTTTATACTTTCTATCTTTCAAAAAGTTGCAGTTATTTTTAATAGATTTGTCTCTTACTGTTTCTACTCAAGATATAAGTGTTTTATGCACTGTAATTATAACAATAGAGCATTAGAGTATTTTTTATTTGTGTACTTACTGTTACCAGCTAGCTGCACAGCTTCAGATGCTTTCTTATCATTGATTAATGTCCTTTTGTTTCAGATCGAAGAAATCCTTTAGCATTTCTTACAGGACAGGTCTGGTGTTGATGAAATCCCTCAGCTTTTATTTTTGTAGGAAAATCTTTATTTCTTCTTCATGTTTGAAGGATATTTTTGCAGGATAAAATATTCTAGGGTTAAGGTTATTTTCCTTCAGCACTTAGAATACGTCATGTCACTCTCTCCTGGCCTGTAGGGTTTCCACAAAGAAGTGTATTGAAGCCAGGTGTATTGAAGCTCCTCTCTATGTTATTATTGTTTTCTTTTTTCTTGATTCCCTAAGGATGTTTTCTTTATCTGTGACCTTTATGAGCTTGATTATTAAATGCTTTGATGTAGTCTTATTTGGGTTAAATCTGCTTGGTGTTCTATGAACTTCTTGTATCTGAATATTGATATCTTTCTCTAAGTTTGGAAAGTTCTCTGTTATAATTTCTTTGCATAAACTTTCTATCCCTATCTCTTTCTCTATTTCCTCTTTAAGGCTAATAATTCTTAGATTTGCTATTTTGAGAGTATTTTCTACATCTTTTATATTCTTTTTTTTTTTTCTCTCTCTCTTCTGGCTTTGTATTTACAAATAGCCTATATTCAAGCTGTCTAATTCTTTCTTCTGTTTGATCACTTCTGATATTGAGAGTCTCTGAAGCACTTCTCAGTTTGTCAACTGAATTTTTAAGCTCCAGAATTTATGCTTGATTTTTTGTTATTATTTCAATCTCTTTGTTAAATTTCTCTGATAGGCATCTGAATTCCTTCTCTGTGTTGTCTTGAAGTTCATCGAGTTTCTTCAGAACAGCTATTTTGAATTCTTTGTCTGAAAGGTCGCATATTTCCATGACTCCAGGATTCGTCACTAGTACCGTATTTAGTTCATTTGGTGAGATCATGTTTTCCTGGGTGTTCTTGATAGTTGAGGATGTTCATTGATATCTGGGCATTGAAGAGTTGGGTATATATTTTAATCTTCACCATCTAGGCTTGTTTGAAACCATCTTTCTTGGGAAGGCTTTTCAGATACTCAAATAGAATTGAGTGTTGTAATCTACGTCTTTGGTCACTGCAGCCATATCAGCACTAGTGGTGCCCCAAGCCCAGTAATGCTGTGACTCTTGCAAACTCCTGGCAGTATGGTAGTACTGCCTTGGTGCACCTGGGTAAGATACAGGAGAATTTCCTAGATTATTAGGCAAATTCTCTTACTCTCTTCCCTAGCTCTCTGTGCTGGGCTGCTCAAGTTAGGGGAGGAGTGATGTCAGCAGTCCCTTGTGGCCACCAGTGGCAGGTCACACCTGAAGCCAGCCCAGTCTCCCCCAAATCCTACAGTGACTTTTGCCTGACTACCTCTGATATCTATTCAGTGCCCAATGGCTCTTTAGTCAGTAGGTGATAAATCCTGCCATGGCTGGGTCCTTCCCTTGAGGGCAGCCTGTTTCCTTTTGTCCCAGGGTGGGCCCAGAAATGCCACCCAGGAACTAAGACCTAGAGTTAGGGACTTCCTGACTCTGCTCGGCAGTTTAGTTTACTGTGGCTGAGCTGGTACTCAGGTTGCAAAACAATGTCCTCTGAACTTTTCCCTTTTCTTTCCCCAAGTGGAAGAAGACTTCCTGAGTCACAATGCCTACAGTTGGCGAGAGGGTTGGCACAAGCTCTGGCTTGGCTGCCACCACTGGTGTCTTCCTGGGTCATGTGCACCCCAAATCTACTGGCTCTGAGCCAGCACAGTCACAGGAATTGCCCAAGGACTGCAACTACCTTAGGAGTTTAGTCCAGGACCTAGGCTGCTTTTTATCAGCTGATGGTGGTAGGATTAGCAGAACTTGGGTCTCTGGGTAAAGGATTTCTCTCTACTCAGGCTGGTCTAAATGTCCCCTCTGTGCACACCGACCAGAGCGGCCCTGAGTTTCAATGCAAAATCTCACAATCACTTCATTCTCCCTCCCCCAAGCACACAGATTGTCTCCTCACTCAGCGCTGGGGCTTCACTGCTGCAGGACAGGGCAGGGTGGCGTAGGCAATGCAAGATTGTCTTTCTGCGCTCTTCAGCGCCTCTTTTCCTTGATATAGTGTTAGAACCAGGTAGTATGATCACTCACCTGATTCTTGATTCTTCTGAAGGTGCTTGCTTGCTTGGATAGTTTTTGAATTTGGTGTTTGTGCAGAGGGACGATGGCTGGTAGTTTCTTTTCAGCCATCTTTCTCCACCTACTCTTTTTCTCTTTTGATTACTGTAACAAACTGTGAGCTTGTCATTTGTCCATCATAATTCCTCCCCAACTTCCACTGAGTTACTCAAATAACTGCTGGAATAATCTTCTTAAATATAGGCCTGATTAAATGAGCTCTCTATCAAAAGCCTTCAGAGTTGATATTCTCAATCTTTTCATAAAGAAATGAAGATTTCTCCCAATTCGACTTTTACTTATTTGTCATGTTTACTAGTGACTAGCAAATGTTTCCCACCTGCTAATATACAGGCAGTTGATACTACATTCACGAGAATATGCCATTTATGCCATCCCACCTCAGGGTCATGACACAAACTGCTCTATTTGCCTGGATATATATTGCATGTCTGTGTACACACACACTTGCACTTACACACACAATCTTCCATATGTGGATGCACACATATAAAACAATTCTTGTCTATTTATTCTTTTACTTATGATCCCATTTTAAAAGACACCTTTTCCATAAAGTCAAATTCACCTCATAGTGGAGAATGAGAGCTTCTTCCCTGTGCTTCTGTACATCTTGCTCTTCTCACTATCATACCTTTTCTCATATACTACTTTAATGGCACATTAACTGTCCAATTTCATTATGTGTAGTATACCTTGTAAGCAACAACCACATATCTGTATGTCACTAGTTCCTAGTATAGTGCCCTTCCCATGGTAGTGAACAATAACAATTTTTGAATGAAGAATAAACTTAATCATTAATTTCTATATTTATTATGTTAATTAAAGTAGACAAAATAATGTTCCAACATAGTTGTTTATCCCCTAATCCCTGGAACCTCTGAAAATTTTATAGAACACAGCAAGATTGCAAACTGAATCAAGTTTATTAATCACCTGATTTTAAGATAAGATTATCTTGAATTATTTAAGTGAGCCTTAATTGAGAAAAGGGAGGCAGAAGAGTCAGATGCAGAGAGTTAGCATTATGAGAAAGACTCAAGTGGCCATTGCTGGCTTTCAAGTTGGAGGAAGGGGGCCACAAGGCAAAGAATGCTTTTTAGAAGCTACATAAGGCAAGAAAATGGATTCTGCCTCAGAATCTTTGGAAAGAAACATCACTTTGTTGAGGTTGTGTTCCTTCTTTAGCCTGGAGAGACCTACTGTGGCTTCTGATCTGTAGATTCTTACAATAATATATGTGTGTTGTTTCAAGCTTTTAAGTTTGTGATAATTTGCTACAGAAATAATAGAAAAGTAATAGAATATTATAATACTTTTATTGCTATTGGCAAAATGATGTAATATTATTAGAAAAATGAAATGAAGATTTACAATTTTGTTTTAATTTTCCAAATTAAATTCAATGTAAGTTTTGTTAATATGTTATACATTTAGAAAGAAGTAAATATTTTAAAATTCAGAAAATAGCTAAGTCAACATTCTAGGAAAAAAATCAATCCTTAAATGTGTGAGTAGAGAGATAACTTATTAATTTATTTATTCATTATTTGATCTTTATCAGACATGGATTAATCAACTTTCATGTTCAATTACAGTTTTCTAGCATTATGATGACATGTGAATTAAATAATTTACATGTAATATATGTACTACATTTTGTTTGTATTATAGCTCTGCAACAATTCTTCCTTTATTGCTAAGATATGAGTCTATTCACTTTGATGTTGATGAAAATCTATACTGTAGAGACAGTTTTTCTTAAAAAACTTTTTAAAGAGTAAACTTATTATTCATGGACTCTGGTCTTGAAACAAATTCAAATAAATTCAGCATTCAGATCAATTGCAGCATATTTATATTTTAGGTTATAATATATTTAAAACTTTTCCTGAAATAATCTAGGAAGAAATAATAATTTAAGAATACCAACCCATATGCATCAATAAAAAGGAAATCTAAGGTTGATAGTATATATAGTGACTTGGAAAAGATTCATTTTCTCAATGCATTTAATTAATTCACTGCTTTCAGGCTTATTATATTAATCACTGGTTGAAATTGCATGTTTTTTTCCTAACATATGAGAAAGATGTTATTTTTCTGTATTATTACTCACATGCATTTTTGAAATTCTAAAGTATTTTAGTCTCTGACTGAAAGAAGAAATTTCTGGAAACAACTAGTAGTTAACAGTAGTAATTCGTGCAGAGTCCAAATTTGATTTTATGATTTCAATAATATTTTTCACCCACATTTTAACATTCCGGGAAGTTGATTTTTAAAAATTCTTGACTATTAGAGAGCAAAGTATATCTTTCTTCTTATTTTTTCTTGTTTTTTACAGCTGAAAGCAACTTACGGACCATTGATATAATTATTACTATTTAGAAGTCTATACAATTCAAAAATTTTAAGACGTGATATATGTAGGACATTATTTATTGAAAAATGTTAGTTACCAAATGATAATAATTGGATACAAAAAAATGCAGGTATCTGATTATATACTATTACATAAATAAAATATGATCTCATAAGATAAGTGCTATTGGAAGTAGATTTCTTATAATATTTTAATCACATAGAGTGATAAAATCACTATGTATTTTTCTTTTCTTGTCTTTATTTATTAAATGGCCATAGTTCAATAGATTAAAATGTGAGAGACAAAACTTCAAAATGTTTTAAATTGATTTTATGTGGGTTTTAGGAGTGTGGGTTGTCATAGGCAATGGTGAAATGATGGATTTCGGGACAGATTTTTAAGGTTTTGAGTTTTGCTTTCTTTTTTCCTTTCTGTTAGATTCCAGATAACTATCAGTAACATCTGCGATGCACGATAGCAACAGCCTTCACAACTCTGTAGTTTGACCCCTGTGAGGGCCCAGATTCGGGTGAGTTCCTTCTCTCAATTCCTCATTTCCCAAAAGGTTTAAAGTGAAACTCTGAAGAGAAGGCTTGACTGATTAAAAAAAAAAAAAAAACAAAGAAAAAAAACAGAAATCATAAAAAGAGAGTAGTGATCAGTTGTAATACCTGTAGCTTCCTCCGCTAGGGCTCTTTACTGCTTCTATTCTCTGACTTCACAGGGCTAATAAGGACTGAGAACTGACTTTAAGTCACTCCTTAATCCATTTTACCAGGTAGAATAGTAACTGATACCCTAAAAAATATTAGCTTAAAATACAACAAATTAAACACCTAAACTTATCGGTATCTCAAAATAAAGACTATAGTTGACAGCTGATAACAAGTGAGTATAGAAGAGATTTAGCAACACAGCAGGGATTTAAAATACATTCAATAATTATTCATAAGAAGATATGGAAAAATACTGGAACATAAACACTAAAACCTAATGATGCTAATAAATTTATATGCATACCCACACACATACACACTGGTAGAATCAAATATATAGTGGATAACATAAATAATGTGGTAGATATAGCTGAAAGGTGAAGAACAATTTAATGCATACATCCATCTAGGTATGAGGAAAGCATTAAATATATCTAATACAAATGGGATGTAAGATGTATGGAGAAAAGACATACGGGTAAAAACCTCTGGATAATATGAAGTCAATAAAGATAAAGAAAAAAAAGAATAAAGAGGAAAACAAAGGAAAAAAAAAAGAAAGAGATGTTTGAAACTTTATGGGCAGAGTGATGTCGACAAGATGATGGAATAAGTTTTTCCAGCGCTCGTCACCTCACAGAAACATCAATTTGAACAATTATCCATGCAAAAAAATACCTTCACGAGAACTGATAAATGCAGGTGAGAGATTAAAGTACCAGGGGTAGCACAGAAATAAGAAAATACGTGTTGAAGAAAGTAGGAAGGACATTGCCTGCCTCACCCGCTAAGCCTGGGCAGAGAGAGAAGAGCAAAGCTGAAGATTTAACATTTCCTGACTTCAAAGTATATTTCTAAACTATAGTACTTAAAACAGTATAGTACTGGCATATAAATAGACATGTAAACAAATGAAACAGATTAGATAATCCAAAAATAAACACATGTATTTATGGCCGAGTAATTTTCAGCAAGAATACATAATGAGGAAACATAATCTCTCCAATAAAGGGTGTTGGGAAAACTGGATCGCCACATGCAAAAGAGTGAAATTAGAGCTTTCTCTTACATCAGACAAAAAAAAAATCAACTCAAACAGAATAAAGACTTACATGTAAGACCTGACAGCACACAATTTTTAAAAGAAAACTTAAGGAAAAAGCTTTTTGGCATTGGTCTTTTGCAATGGTTTTTGGATATGTTATTACAAGCACAGACAACAAAAGCAAAAATAAACAAGTGAACTACATCAAAGTAAAAATTTTCTGCACAGTAAAGAAAACGGTCATCAAAATGAAAAAAGGTAACATATGAAATGAAAGAAAATATTCATAAACAATATATCCAATAAAAGGTTCATATCCAATACATATAAGGAATTTCTACAACTCAATAGCAAAATAACAAACAAATCAATTACAAATTAGGCAAAAAATCTGAACAGACATTTTTTCCAAAGAATACATGCAAATGATGAACAGGTATATAAAAAGATACTCAACATCCATAATCATCAGGGAAGCACAAATCAGAACCACAATGGGATATTATCTCACAACTGTTAGGATGACTATTTTTAAGAAGTCAAAAGATAAGAAATGTTGATAAGAATATGGAGAAAAAATGATCTTTATACACTTTTGGTGGTAATGTAAATTGACAGAGTCATTTTTAAAACATCATGAAGGTTTCTCAAAAAATAGAAATAGAGGTACCACATTATCAAGGAATCTTACATCCCTGTGTCTATCCAAAGAAATTGTCGTGAGGATCTTGAAGAGATAGCTGCATATTCATATTTATTGTGGCATTACTAACAATATCCAAGATATGGAAACAACATAAGTGTCTGTCATCAGATGAATAGATAGAGAAAATATGCTATACACACACACAGACACACACAGACACACACACACACACACACACACATATAATGGAATACTGTTCAGCATTAAAAAAAGGAGATCCTATCATTTGCAACAACATGAATGAAACTGACAAACATTAATTTAAGTGAAATAAGCCAGGCACAGAAAGAGAAATACTGTATGATCTCACTTCTATGTGAAATCTAAAAGAGTCTAGCTCATAGAAACAAAGGGTAAAATAGTAGTTAGCAGGAGATAGAGGGTGGGGGGAATGGTGAAATATTGCTCAAAGGGTGCAGACTTTCAAATATAAGATCAATAAGTTCTAGATATACAGCATGGTAACTATAGTAATAATAATGTATTATATACTTGAATTTTGCTGAGAGTAGATCTCAACTGTTCTCACTACAAACAGAAAATGGTAACTATGAGAGGTGACAGATACACTGATTAGCTTCATTGTGATATCTAATTCACAATGTATGCATAATCAAAACATCATATCATATTCCTTAAATATATACAAATTTTTATTTGTCATTCATACTTCAATAAATCTAGAAAACATGAAGTATTGTGAAGTATTAATAGAACAGATAGCTGACCAGTAGAATAGAACAGATATCTTAGGGACAGATGAAAGTATATAAAGATACTTGTTATATAATAAAAGAACCCACAGAAATCAATTGAAAAAAGATAAAATATTTGTAAGTGGTGATGGAAAAAGTGACTCATCATATAGATGAAATAAACCTAGTTTGATTCTTATCTATCACCACACATTAAGGGAAGTGAATATAACATGGTTTGAAGATATAATCCAAATACTAGGTGTATAAAAGCCTAAGTGTAAAACAATAAAATTAACAGTAACAATGTAGGAAATTGTCCTTGTGACATAGGTGGTCATTTAGGGATACTCAGGATTTCTTTAAACATCAAAGGCAAAAAATGTTGATTAATTTGATTATATTAAAATTAAATGTTTCTTTTCAGTTAAAGATGATATAGAAAAGCTAATAGACAACTGACAGAGCAGGAAATAAAAGTTGAAATATCTAAAATTGACACAGAATTATTATAGTGAAACTCCATGATAAGTCCTCTGTGTGCATATTAGTCACATTTAATGCTCATTGGGAATTTGATATAGGGAATAAAAAAGATGTGGACACAAGCCATATAAAAACATAATATTTCAACATTTATATGACTAATTAGTTGCCAGGTACTGTTCAATTGCGTCTAACCTTCATTTTCCTTAAATATTTGGCCAATGAAGTTTTTAAATACGTGTCTATTAATATTTTGTAGAATATATTGGGCTAGAGTCTTTCTCAATAAAGTCAAGAATAAGAAGATGATGTCTGCTCTCATCACTCTTATTCAAACATTTCAATTGAAGCTACAAAATGCAGGAAGTAAGAAACAGAAATAATAATTGTCACTTGCGGAAAGCTTTTTTCCCTGGAACACCTTTAAAAATACAATTAGAGCCTGAAAGTAGTAAGAGTGAGTTGAATAAGTTGGTCAGGCATATAGATTTTTAATAGCTTTTTTTCCTTATAATGGCAATAGCAAGTTAAAAATATAATGGGGGAGATACATTAATTAATGGTAGGAAGCTATTACAAAATTATAAAATATAAGCAAAAGAATTTGGAGAAAATTCTATGTAAGAATAAAAAGAAAAAACACAAATTTGTTGAAGCATATTAAAATTTTTTGAATAAGTAAAATGTGAATAAAATACTATAAGGCAACTATTAATTTTTCATAGTTTTAAGATTTGTGGAAAAATAAAAACTGTAATAATTTATTAAAAATTTGAAATCACATATTTAAATAACATGGAAAAAATAAGTAACCACTACTAAGCAAATTTGGCAGAAAAATGAATTATTTGCAATAATAGATGTAATACAAGTTATAATATAAAAATACAGTGGAATACTTGTCTGGGTTTAGAGAAATTGTTGAAATATATTCATAAATAAATAAAGTAAATGAATAAATTATCAATAGAGTCTCATTAAATCTAGTTTGAAAAGGAGTAATAGCTTTTTGCCTAGGTCTGCTCTGCTCACACAGTGTACATGACCAAGTTCGCTCAAGTCCTCTGGCTCATGCGGTAATAGTGAAATCAGAGGAAGTTAATTATCTCTGGGATGACCTTTGTCCAATGAGGTTGAAAAGCAGGAGTCAGTGGATAAATAAGCTTTTCCTTTTCTCAGAGAAAAAATTCCAAGGTGTATTCTGTACAGTAGAATTGAGGCTCAGTTGCCCAGAATGATAACCAACTTAATCATGTACTCTTAGGTTGGCTGCTTCTTAACTATTTAACACTTTCTTATTCCTTCCTCTTCCATGTGACCACTTCCTGAAATGACTGTTTGGGTTCTATATGAAAGTGCTAATTTTTGAAAACTCAAGCTACACGAAAGATGAAAGAGAGGTTTTTGATAAAAGACAGACTTGTTTCAGATGCCACCTTACCCTTTAGTCTGTACTTCTTATCTAGAACATGAACGCGATGCTTTCAGAGTAAACAGTTGTCCTTAAAATGTGAGATGTTTTAAATAAAGACAAAACCTTATTCTAAGACTAGGGGAATACAAAGACGAGAAGAGTCTGTCTTTATGATGTCTTCTTAAGCACTGCTTGTTTGGGCCCCTGTTGTAGCTTTTGCCATTATTTATTATTAGGAATGTTTCTGACTACTATGCTATAGGCTTGGTTGATTTCAATTTGAAAAGGAAAGTGGAACCTACATATAGGGGAATGACTGAGAGAGTTTTAATAGCCAATGGTATCTGATAAGTGAGATTACAGGATATTTTATTATTGTATTGTGATTTTCTGAATTTAAAAAATTTCTAAAATAAATATGTAATTTTAAATTAAAAAGATGTAAAAGTTAACAGAAATTTAATCTTTAAAGGATTGAATGAAGGGACCAATTTGAGTGTAACAAAGAACCTTAAAGCAGGAATTGTAATTGTGGATGCTGTTTTACCAATGACCTGGTATCACCTCCCACCAGCCTCCCTCCACCAGTGACCATGCTATTAATATTTTAACAGTGTGACAATATGATTCCAGGACTAAGAAATTATGAAATGCTCTCCAGTCAGCAGAGATATGGGAATACAGATCTAAGAAATGTTTTCTGGATCAGATAAGCACCTTAATAAAGTCAGCCATTATATTCTGACATTCTCTTTTCAAAAAATCATAATATGGAGGACTTCAAGATGGCCGACTAGAGTCAAGTCTTGCCGGACCTTCCCAGCAGAGAAGTTGGGGGATGGACTGAGGGGAGCAGAGGGTGATTGATGATTGGGAGGAGATCACAGGGACTGATACCAATGGACTCCACAACATCACCAGCAGGAACTGAGGAGCTGAGAGAGAGGAGGATAGATGAGAGAAATTGGGGCAAACAAAATCAAGGGAGTTCTGGAGCCTGGGGAAAGGATAAGAGTTTTTTTATTTTTTCCTTTACCCCACCTGGGTACCTCAGGCCTGCAACAGGACACAGGGCTCTCATCCCATGGGGGAGTGCCACTAGGGACCAGAAAGCTGGCATACCTGCATACAGATGCCCCCTTCTCTGCACCTCGTCCACTCCTGTATTCCAGGAAGTAATTTTGGCTCAAGTCGCTCTTAGCCATGTGGCTGCATCCACCCTATAGCAACTGCCAAAGCACCTTGTACTGAGTGACTATACATTGAGTGACTGAGCCTGCCTCAGGCAATGGGGAGCACACTCCCAGTCGAATCTGCCTCAAAGAGCTACAGGTAGAACTACAGTTTGATCCAGCAATCCCATTACTGGGCATCTACCGAAAGGAACAAAAGACATTTTATAATAAAGACACTTGTACTCAAATGTTTGTAGCAGCACAATTCACAATTGCAAAGATGTGGAAATAATCCAAGTGCCCATCAATCCATAAGTGGATTAATAAAATGTGATATATGTACACCATGGAGTTCTACTCAGCCATGAAAACAACAGTGATCTAACACCTCTTCTGTTTTCCTGGATGGAGCTGGAGCCCATTATTCTGAGTGAAGTATCACAAGAATGGAAAAATAAGCATGACTTGTACTCGCCATTAAATTGTCCCTGATTGTTCAAAACTTACTTGCAGGTATGGAAGTAACATTCATTTTGTGTCGGGCAGGTGGGAATGGGGAGAAGGGATGGGTACATTCACACCTAATGGGTGTGGTGCACACTTTCTGGACATGCTTGCAGCTCCGACTCGGGTGGTGCAAAGACAATATATGTTACTGAAGTGTTTGTACCCTTGCAATATTCTGAAATAAAATATATATATAAAATATGAATTTACCCCTAAATAAATTACCTCATACTTCTTTTACTTGCCCAAATCAGCAAAAATATGACCCTTTTCCGCAAACATGCAGAATCAAGAACTCTCTCTATCATTTATTCTCATGAATGAGACATTGTATGCTCCAGAAAAATTCATTATCATTTATACACTTCCATTTTTTCTCTATCTACACAAACTAAAAGAAATGGAACAAAAACAGATGTTTTCTCTCTTTTTTTATTTTGAGAAATTTTCATAAATAATCAATTCACACCAATATTCGGGTATTTTTTTCTAATCCTCTAAAAATTCATGTTTTGGAAGTGTAAAATTTGAATTCTAGAAGGCTACATCTATTAGTATAATCATTTGTCTGAGTAATTGTCATATGATGAAGATTGATAATTTTTTCACTGACAGTAAGTGAAAAAATTGCCCTCCAATCCAGTTTGTCCATACCAATTTTTTATATACTGTAATTGTAGCAGCACACTTCCAGAGAACAATTTCTATATTTGTCAAAACTCTTTCAGTTATCAGTGACAAAAATAACACGATGCGACTTACATAGCAAAACTTAGAAATTTGCCTATGTCCTGGAAATGACTTCAAGCACCAATAGATTAAGTGTCTTAAATGGTGGTTTCATAGTCCCATATTGATCTCTGCTTCCCTTTAAGTATTGATTTTATTTTACAGCTATCATTTTTTCTTTATGCCAAGCAATATAGCCACCAGCACTTCGAGGCCAATTTTCTTTAATGTTATACTGTCAAAGAGCAAGTTAGTGTGTCTTTTGTACTGACTTTACCTAAAATGTTTCACGGAAGACTCTCACTGGCCCATTTTGTGAATGCAGAATTCTAATGGGCTTCGCCTGAGTTCTGAGCCCACCCCTTTGTTGAGAGGTGAGGCACTGTGATTCTTGACTCCATCGCCACTGAATTATGCAGAGACTTCTTAAGCAAACAAAACTAGACCATCACAACCATCATCAACAATAAACAATCAAAACTAAAAACACAGCGAGTGAAAAAAAATTTGGCCAAACGAACATCATAGGTTAGTTTACCAACACCTCTCACCCTCTAACCTTTGCAATGATTAGTATTCATATACAGCAATACAATAACTAGTACTAATTAAATTTCCATGATAGGATATTTTTGATATTTCTAACATGAAGTCAACTAAGTTTGACATTGTGTGTCAAAAGAAGTAAAATAACAAAAAATTTCCTAAGTAAAATAAATGATAACACTCCTCCCACCCCCCCCCAAAAATAAAATGCTCTCAGAGACAAAGTGACCAAGTGGAAAGAATTATATCATGGACGTTGTTTACATCCAGATTGAAATCTTGCCTCGGTCACTTACTATCTTGATAGATTTGAACAAATGCTAAATTTCAAGAGCATATTTTGTAACTTATAATTGGAAAAAAATAATATCCACTTAAAGGGGATATTAGTATTTATATAATATTAACCACTCCTGGAATAGAAATACTAATATTATGTATTTGGTTGAAATGTTTTTGTAACATCCATAGATCATACAAAGTACTTCACGAATACGCATGAAATTGATGTTCTCTAGAAATTTTCAGTTGTGTAGAATAAATATATACATGCTTATAATGTATATCCTTATTAAATAAATTATTTTGATTGTTACAACAGAGTTATATCACAAAGTATTACTTTCTGTATTTTGTATATTTTGTTTCTATTCTTTCTTTCTAATAATCTAAAGCAATAAAGTTCAAAAAAAGCCTTTGACCATGAAGTGTGAAACAGCCAGTATAAATGCATTTTTATAAAGCAAACATTTTACCTCCTAAAGAGGAGATAAGACATGAGTTCAAAGGGAGAAAGAAAGGATCCCATCCATCAGTGGAAGAAAGACCAGAGAACATGAGAAGGACCAGAGTAGAAAGGAGTCACCACTGAGCTATTTTAGATTCTGCACTTTTTATCCATTCACAAACCTATCACTGATCATCGCTAACTCTTAGAAACCCCATCAGACAACCTTATATGGAGAAGGAGGCAATATGGAAAAGCCTATTTCTCTGAAGGGAATGAAACTGGACTGATTGTATTGATACTTTCCCTCTGACATATAACCTATTAAGACCTATTATGAACACTGTACCCTTGAGACTTGTTTTCATTGCATAATTCATATCTTCACTGATTTTAACTGTTCATCACTTTGTCAAAGTACTAAAACTGTGGTGATAAGAAAACTCTTAATTAGCTTTTCTTCACATAAAACAAATATAATTTGCATTTAAACTTTGTCTAATCATAGGTTTGAAAATTGTCATATCAATATGATCAAGAAAGCTAGGAATTTTACTTTATTTTCCTCTCTAGACTATTGCTCTGTCTCCTCTGGAAATAGTAAATAAATCCTGTTACACGAATGAAATAATGCTTCAGTAAACAAATAACTTAAATTTGACTTTTTATTTGATAGTGCTTTACATATTAAATATAATACTTTATGTCACCGGTCTACCAATTACCTATATTGAAACTGTCATACTCACTTGGGAACGTTTAGAAAAAAAATCATCCTATGTGATTGTTACGTATATGCTATAGGATTGTACAAAACACTCCTGGGATGGAAATGCTAGTCCAATAATCCATAATGCCCTGAGTGTGGCATGTCCCATATATGCCCTGTGGTATATTAATAACTGTTTTATATTACAGGGTAATATTTAATCTATATAGTTCAATTTGTGTCACAAATGCAGTAAGAATTTGAGAATCAGAGAAAATTTGAAAAGTCTATAAAGTTTACGTCCTTTTGCAACAAATATGCTAGGTTTAAAATGCTAATCTAAAAAAAATATTTTTCACTGAAAACACACATATAGTGTGAATACACTTAGCCAACCAGTAAAATACCTTTACTACACTATTAATCATAGGGATTATTTTAACTACTAGGTATATGAAATCTGTGAAAAGACCATAACTAAGTGATGGCCGCGATTTCAAGAGAGCAGTTTGTGGTAATTAATGAAATATGATGGGCTTATAAAGAGATCCATTACTTGAACTTAAAAGCTGACATAATTAAGTGATGGCCATTCGAAATTTGTGATTAGTCCTGCTGCAGCTTTTCTTGCCCTTGCTGCCTTTCCTCATAAGACCGTCATGAATTTCTGTGAATTTTGTGCATGGAGTTGGCTGATGCTCACTAGACAAAGTCAAAAAGAGAAATGTAATGGCATATAGAACTCCCCACACAAGCAATACACTCATAAATAACTCAAAATTTCTCTACTTTACATGATTACTCTTTAAGCTGATAATTTAAATGAGGAACTGAGAAAGGTCACCTTATCTGCACTTTTAACACAATACACCTCAGGAAACTTTGCTGTGTTAATATTTTTAAAAATGTTATTGTATTACAGTTGGTAATTTTAAAAGAATCAATAAAATAAATTTCAAATCTTAAAAGCAATGGGCTCATTTTTCCCCAAGTTTTCTTTTTAATTTTAACTATTATTTAATAAAAATCCTATAACAACCATATTTTAATTTGAGCACTGAACAAACATAAATGTTTTGAAAATGTTTGTGATTTGAGTGTTTGGGCTAAATTTCATAAATTTAGTGATTTAGTGGATTTATGTATCATTAAATTATTTTCAATTTACTCTTAATTAAAAGTTTTGCATTTTGCTTCTAAATAGTGATGCTACCTCATCTCTTGGGTAAGCAAATTTATGATGAGGATTCATATTTAGAAAGTGACAGTCTGGCTGATAAGTGAAAATACATGATTTGAAAAATTACTTAAACAGAAGAAGGAAAATGAGAAGGAAAGAAAGAAGGAGGGAGGAAAGAAAGGCCAAAACACCAGCAAGACAGTAATATAAAATTTATGTAGATAAATAAAAGTGATATTCCTAGAAGTGTGGAGGGGAGCTGGCAGAAGCTGGCAGAGTTAGGGAAATTTCCCACAATTGGACCCTTAAAACTTTTAAAGTAGTCTTCATTAATGAACAAACTAAATTCTAGGATTATAGCCAGTTAAGGCCACCATCACCAAATTTCCTCTAAAAATATTTACACATTGGTCATTCAAACAGTTTAGGTCATTCGTTACATATTGTTATATCTTTAGGCTTAAATACTTGACGTTACACATTTGCAAACAGAACAACAACAACAAAAAAAATAGTGAAACCTTCCTCCAAAACGTATGTGGTTCCATTCACCATTTAATTGTTTAGAAAAGAAAACAAGTAGCCATTATTTTATCAGTATTAAATTGTATTCTGTTCATTTGTTACATTTTTCAAAAATACCTCTTCTGTTTTCTTTTCTCAAGAGTCTTCTATGATAATTTTCTAAATTCCCTGTACTATTCTTTATTTTTCCTTTTAATAGAAATCTTTAGTGCATATTTATTTTCTCTTCTTTCTGTCTTTACTCTTATTATTCCACAAATTTTTATATTTTTGGTTTTTTTATTCAGATATATCCTTCTTTTCTTAGAAAAATTTGATTTATTTAATAAGTGCTTATTAGAGACAGTGTTAGAAATGTTTGTGGGCAATTTGAGATATATAGTACAATTTTTACTTTTAAGAAGCTTACAGTCTAGTTTGAGGTACAAGTATGATTAAAATGAAATACTGAGTCCAATACTAATGTGCAGAGTTTAGTATTGGTTGTGTAAACTTCAGGGTGGTAATCAGAATTAAGTTATTCAGTTGAATCTCCAAGTTTGTATTTGTTTCCTGTTTATTTGTTTGTTTATCAAATAATAAAGCAGCCTAAATTCACAAGACATATATATATTTGTATACACACACACACAAACACACACGTACATACGCATCCCCAGATTATATAATCATGAGATAGGTTTAGTTTATTTGTATTGCTTGTTTCCTTGTATATTGTCTGCATCTTCTTTAGATTAAATGTTCCAATGAGGCGAGTACAATATAAGAGGATCTAATACATGGAGAATGTTTAATAGGTGTTTGAGGAACATATGTATTTCACATTCGTGGGTTTCAGTTGTGAGTTCACTGCATTAATCAGATGTAGAGAATGTACAAAGGTCTCAGTCCAGTAGGATAATGCCATTGCGCACTGTAGATTCTCTTCTTATATGATATCATTCTTGTAATAATTTATTTGGCAGGAAAAAACAAAAAACATCGAGTTATGCTCTATTTCTTTGATTCACAGAAGTTATTGATTCCCTCTGTGACTCCTTCTTCTGGGTGGTCCCAATATCCCATGATCATGGTAAGAGCAGAGCATACAATCTAAGCAGCAGCCCAAAACTCAGAAAAAGCCCGGGAAAATAAACCTGTTCCCAGATCATGGGTCCTTCCAAATGACAATGACAATGCCAGCGGGTAGAATGAATAAATAAATAAATTAATTAATTAATTTAAGATTTATAGCTACAAGAATCACGCACTAACTGAGCAGGAGAAGCTGCAGGTTGGTGGTAAATAGAAAAGCATGTAGCTCATATTAAACATTTTTAAACATATGCCATATTTTTCCCTTTGATTATATGTAAGCTCCCTTGCACGGGTAGAGCTATCTAAACATGTTTTTCTTCAATTTTATTTGCAAGTGATTGTCCTCATTACATTATTATTATCATCATAGTGTAGGGGACAAGTGGCTAGGGTACCAGTGAGTGGCCTATCTTTGTTTAGTTTTATAAAGACCTTTATTTCATTTTCTATACTGCTTTGGGGACCAACACTTAGGAGGTTAAAATGTTGTAAACCTTTCCTCAGGTCCGCTTGTTTTCTCTCTCTGCTTGCACGATCTCTCTGGCTCGCTCTTGCTCTCCCTGTCCCTCTCCTTACAATCTCTAGATAATGAGTAATTTTTTCTTAAATCATGACATTAGGTCCTTTTATTCTACTCTGCCATCTTGGCCCTTTCCTCCTTGTGTACCATAATTTCTTTTCTCTGCATTCATCTCTGAACATTCAATATTGCTATTATTTTAATATATGTCTCACCAAGGTCTTTGTTGTTGTTAATGTTTACTTCCTTTTAAAAGGGAGCCAATTTGTGATTTTTTTTTTCCTCTGACAGTATTGAAAGAAGACTAAAGTATCTATTATTTGGAAAAGGTTTGATTGTTGTCACGGATCTGCAATGCCCCGTCTATCTGCCAAAGGATCACTGTCCTGCTGCCTGTAGGAGATATTGGCTGTAGCTTAAATTATCTCTCTGACCTTATTTAGAAAGTTAGTCACAAAATATCCACAGCCCCAATGTCTTCCTCCAAAGAGTGGTAGTCTCATTACCAGATTCAAAACCGGTATCTTTTGACCAATCTAAATAGCTTTGACCTAATTCTTTGCCTCATTGTTATGTAGTCATTGTCATACTGCATTTCATTTCCAGATCTAGTAAATTGGTTAGTTACCTCTTCTAAATGTAAGTATTCTCGCAATTATATTTTTTAATAGCTTTATTGAGGTATAATTGACAAATAAACATTGTGTATACTTAAATAGTATTACTCACTGTTTTGACACACATACATTGTGAAATCATCATTATCAAGCTAATTAGCATAGCCACCACTTCACGTAGTGACCATTTTCTTCTTTTTTGGGGATGAAAATAGTTAAGATCAACCCTTTTAACAATTTTTAAGTACACAATACAGTTTTGTTAACTACAGTAAATATGCTGTGCATTAGATCTCTAGAACTTATTCATTTTTGAGCAGCATCACCCCACTAACCCCTCTCCTCAGACCCTGAAAACCACTGTTCTACTCTCTGCTTCTGTAAGTCTGTTTTAGATTCTCCATACAAGTGAAATTATGCAATATTTGTCTTTCTGCACCTATGTTACTTAGCACAATATCTTCCAATTTCACGCATGTTGTCGCAAAGGACAGAATCTTCTTCTAAGACTGAATAACGTTTTGTTGTAAAACACATATACCTCATTTCCTTTATTCATTCATTCATCAGTGGACATTCAGGTTATTTCCATGTCGGCTACTGCGAGTACACTGCAGTGAACATGGGAGTGCAGATATCTTTTCACAGTCCTGATTTCAGTTCCTTTGGATATACCCAGAAGTGGCATCGCTAGATCATATGATAGCTCTATTTAATATTTTCGAGGAACCCCATACTGTTTTCCACAATGGCAGTACCAATTTACATATCCATCAAGAGTGGTCAAGGTTCTCTTTTCTCTACATTCTTACCAACACCTGGGTTATCTTTTGTCTTTTTGATAGCCATCCTCACAGAAATGAGATGATATTTCATTACGGTTTTGATTTATATTTCCCAGATTATTAGTGAAGCTGAACATTTTTTATATACCTATTGACCTCTTGTATGTCTTCTTTTGAGGAGTGTATATTCAAGTCCTTTGCCTATTCCTTAATAGGGTATTTTTTTTTTTAAATTGAGTTTATGGAGTTTCTTAAATATCTTTAAAATTAACCTTTTGTCAGATATATGGTTTGCAAATGTTTTCTCTATTTCTATAAATTGACTTTTCTACCTGTTGATTGTTGATTTTTATGTGCATAAGCTTTTTGGTTGAGTGTTATCCCACATGTCTATTTTTGCTTTTGTTGCCTGTGCTTTTGTTTTGTAACCAAAAATGTATTCTTAATATCAAGATCAATGTCAAGAGGATTTTTCCTATGTTTTCATCAAGTAATTTTACAGTTTCAGGTGTTACATTTAAGTTTTCAATTCACTTTGAGTTGATTGTTATATTTGGTATGAAATAAGAGTCCAATTCCATTCTTTTATGTGTGCAATATCCAGTTTTCCCGACAACGTTTATTGAAGAGATTATCTTTTCCCCATCTTGTGTTCTTTTCATTCTTGTCCAAGATGAGTTGGCCATAAATGTGTGAATATATTTCTGGTTTTTCTATTCTGCTTCATTGATGTAAATATATCTATCTAAATATATAAATATGTGAGAGTATGTGTGTGTGCATTATATACATATACACACATTTTTAATTATATATATTAGATAAAATTGTCATAAATTCTGTAAGGAAATCAAATGAAACATTCTGAAGAGGTATCTTGCTGAATATGTTTGGCTGAGAAAACTTAGACTAAATGGTCTATTCTTGTGCCCTGATGTACTGGATGTGAATAAGTCATTTAAATAAATAATTTAGGATCATATAAAATAAATTAAGTTGCAATTTTTATATACTTGAAAACAATAATTAAAAAGAGAAATTTTTCTTTTGTTTTGTTTCTGTGTCTTACTCTGTTTATGGGGAAGAAAATAAAAGTATTGAGGCTAAAATTATTTGGATTTGGGAGTGTTAGAATATTTTTCTTAGAGAAGAGATGCTACCTTGTCTTCTAAAGCTTAGTAGAGTATACAGAGTGTATGATTCTTGAAGTAAAGACCATGTCTTATTCCTCATCATAATTCTTCATCATATCCCACAAAGCCCACCCCAGTGCCTTACATGAAGAAAGTGCTTTAAAAACACTTCAGAAAGCATACACCTCTTTTAAAACTTTTCTCATCTAAAGATTGATTGCATCCACTTTGCCTTGTGTAGAATATTTTAAATATGTTAAGAGGAGAATGGTCTTTCTGAATTACATTTCTAATCATCATTAGTTCACGCTTCCTGACTCATTTGTTTATGAACTGGGACTCATTGCAAGAATCTAACGCTTTTAATAGAATTATTAAATATTTTAAATTACTCACCAAACTAATATGTTATAGAATATGAAAAAATAATTTCTCAAGTTTTTTAATGCTACCTGCAGGTTATGGTTATGAAATTTTTATTATATAAAATAGACAATACAGTAAAAGACTTGTGATGTTTTAAACTATTTTTTTTGGTTTTGCTTTGGTCTTACTCTTAGATATGGGGAAAGCCACATTTTATAAGTAAGTACAATTTTATAATTTTTAGATATGTTATTTTTTTTAAAATTTTCAAAATATAAGTTGAATATTGGCTGACTACTAAACTCAGGATGTACACATATAAAGATAAAATAATTAATGAATGTCATCTGGGCATTTTCTATAATTGGATTCTGTTTGGCCCATTTATGTTTTACAACATAATTAATAAGGATCCTGGAAAAATTAACATTGCAGCCATTTCATCAATAGGTCAATCACAAACCTTATGTGATTTCTATTTATTGCTATATTGTGGGAAAAAGATTGTCTGATATACCTATATATTCATGAATGTAGATACCAAAGCCACAGATGTTTTCTTGTTTATCTGTCTGTCCCTATCAGTGTGTCTGAAAAATGATATCTACTACATGAGGTATGGTTTATAAAAATGTTAGTGTCTGATACACTGTGCTAGAATAGGTCACCCAATTCATAACTTATTAATTATATTAGGGCACAGGAAATCCTTTTGGATTTATCTTTTATTAGAAATTCAAAAATACACTTATTGAGATTGTTTTTGTATAACACTGTCATATATCTCACCAGATTTTGACATTTGCAGGAGGTCTTGGAACCAATTCCTCACATATACCAAAGAATGACTGTATAATATATTATATTTATTAGAAATCTATTATAAAAATTTCAGCCATTAGGTGAAAGTAAGAATGACCCTGAAATTTCAATGAATAGAGTTTATCTACTGTACTGGTGAATATTGATAGTTCTGAACTTAGAGCTTCCACAATAAAATGTATTCAGAATTGAAAATAAGACCTTTCTGAAGTTCTAGTCATTCCGATGTATATTAGGCCTCCAGTGCTTTCTAATTTATTGGTAGACAATATCATATACTTGAATTTCACTTTTTCTGTTTTATTTATACTGAAATCTCAGCTAGTGAAAAATGTCATGTCCAAAAATCACTGTGATTCAAAACTTTGTGTGTCCTACGATGAATTGTCCTATAGTATTCACATACCAGAATGAATTTAAATCAGTATTACCCCTTGAAAATTAAGTTTTAAAATGTACAAACAACATTGTCAGATTGTAAGTGAAACCAACCAACTACAACTGCTTGTAAAACTTTCTAACATAAGGAATTCGATTTCAGTGCCTCAGGGTAATAGATTCAGTGCTTGCAATATACATTTTTGGAAAAAGTAAGATGGGCTCTGAGTCACTTTTTGCCTAAGGCTGACTTAATAGTGCTTCTGGAATTTTTTATTTGTTTCTTTTTTGAAAATACTTCACTGGGTCTTATTTAGAAATTCCATGAAGAAATGTAAGAAAAAAGACAGAGCTTGGAAATCTATATAAATTGAGTATGCTATTTTTGTATTATTGTCTTTTACTATATCAAGTTTACACAATTGGGCAGAATTTGACTAAATTAAAGATTATGTTAGGAATTATGTAAGTTGTACTACTCAAAGTAGCTGCTCCTTGAACTATGTGTTATTGTTCAAGATGAAATAAGGAGCTTGAAAGAAAATGCAAATATGTCTTTATTTTTGAGAAAGTCTTATAATGAAAAAAAAAAGTCAGTTGAAATAAATAGCATATTTATTCAAAAAGTCGTTTGCATTCTTGCACAAGCTCTTTATCTCCTTGTGAATCATAAAAAAAAAAAAAAATTCCATAAGCCATCATGAATTCACAGACCTTACTTTCTGTTACACCACTGAAAGCAAATCTCAGAGGTGGCAGTTAAACCTCTAGAAGTGACAAGGTTGAAATGAAATACCATGTATGTTATTTTGCTTACAATGCAGAAGAACATATACAATTTAATAAAACACATGGAAAGAAAAAAAATACACAATTTTGAATATAATTCCCAATTTTAAAAAAATCACATCATTCAACCCACATTATAGGCTTTGATGGACACCTAAGAATAAATTGTACAGAAATTAATAGATTTACCAATGCTTGATTATTCTGTCTAGCAATACAGAGAAGTCTGGCTAATTTTAAATCAATTTTCAGGATAATTTTGGCTGATATGTACTTAAGATTGACTAATTCCAATAGTTACATACGTATATTTAGAATTAAATTTCTTAAAATGTTCAAAATTTAAGTATAAATTTCTATGTATACATTGAGAAGAAAATCGCCCTGAAAATTAAAATTTAAAATTACATTATGAGTGGTTACCAGAAGTAACCTACCCCATTTTCCTTTACTATGAAATGAAGTTGTGTCAAGTGATTTCGAAAGGCCCTGCTGCGTCAGAAATCTATTACATGATGTAATGAGTGGTATCATTCTCCTTATTTGTAAATAGGAGTTTGATTTATGAGTTTAAATTAAGCTATATTTTTGCTATATGGCTTCATGGTCTTGAAGTAAAGGAGCTCAGATTTCATACCTCAAAATAATAAAGTGTGATACACTATTATACGTTATACATAAATTCAACTAATGGTATTTGCAAACCAACCTCAGAGGAATGGAAAGTGAAATTTATTTTTCTAAGCACCTTCAAGGTTTTAAAGTGCTGTTATTTAAAAAAAAATACTGGCTGAATTTTGATTTAGATTAAATTTTGTGTCACCCCATTCATGTGTTGAAACCTGACCCCCAACGTGACTGTATCTGGAGACCGTGTCTTTGGGAGATAATCAACATTAAGTTAGATAGCTAGGGTGGGGTTCTAATCTGATAGACCTGTGGGATTTTTATTTTTATTTATTTATTTATTTTTTTTTATTTCAGCATATAATGGGAGTACAGATGCTTAGGTTACGTGTGTTGCTCTTGCCCTCCCCCCGCCCAAGTCCGAGTTTCAAATATGTACATTCTTTGGGTGGTGTGCATTGCACTCTTTGTGTATGCATATACCCGTCTGCTCCTCTCCCTCCCCCATCCCCCTCCCCCCTGCTGAACATACAGTAGATGTTATTCTTGTATGTGTGCTTATATATCGATCAGTTAATACCAATTTCATGGTGAGTTCATGTGGTGCTTGTCTTTCCATTCTTGGGATACCTCACTTAGTAGAATGCGTTCCAGCTCTCTCCAGGAGTACAAGAGGTGCTATATCACCACAGTTTCTTAAAGCTGAATAATACTCCATGGTATACATATACCACATTTTATTAATCCACTCATGTATTGACAGACACTTGGGTTGTTTCCACATCTTTGCAATTGTGAATTATGCTGCTATAAACATTTGGGTGCAGGTGTCTTTCTTATATAGTATCATTTGCTCTTTTGGGTAGATGCCCAGTAATGGGATTGCTGGATCGAATGGTACTTCTACTTGTATCTCTTTAAGATATCTCCATATTGCTTTCCACAGAGGTTGCACTAGTTTGCAGTCCCACCAACAGTGCATGATGGTTCCTATCTTTCCGTATCCACGCCAACATTTATTGTTTTGGGACTTTGTGATAAAGGCCAATCTCACTGGAGATAAGTGATATCTCATTGTGGTTTTAATTTGCATTTCCCTGATGATTAGAGATGTTGAGCATTTTTTCATATTTCTTTTGGTCATTATTGTGTCTTCCTTTGAAAAGTTTCTGTTCATGTCCTTTGCCCACATTTGATAGGGTCATTTGAATTTTTCTTGTTGATTTTCCAGAGTTCTAAGTAGATTCTGGTTATCAGCCTTTTATCAGATTTGAAGCATGCAAAAATTTTCTCCCATTCTGTAGATTGTCTGTTTGCTCTTGTGACAGTTTCTTTGGCTGTGCAGAAGCTTTTTAATTTGATCAGGTCCCATTTATTTATTTTGGTTGTTGCTGTGATTGCCTTTAGGGTCTTCTTCATAAATTCTTCACCTAGACCAATGTCTAGAATAGTATTTCCAACATCTTCCTCTAGAATTCTAATAGTTTCACTCCTTAGGTTTAAATCTGTTACCCAGCATGAGTTGATTTTTGTGAGAGTTGAAAGATGTGTATCCTGGTTCAGTCTTCTACATGTGGCTATTCAGTTTCCCAGCACCATTTATTTAATAAGGATTCTTTTCCCCAGTGTATGTTTTTGTCT
>CAUYSK010025283.1:0-15082 GCA_963575035.1 Avahi laniger | reverse complement strand
GGAAGGAGGGAGGGAGGAAAAGAAGAAAGAAAGAAAGAAAGAAAGAAAGAAAGAAAGAAAGAAAGAAAGAAAGAAAGAAAGAAAGAAAGAAAGAAAGAAAGGAAGGAAGGAAGGAAGGAAGGAAGAAAGGAAGGAAGGAAGAAAACATTACCTTTTATGTATTGTACTAAGTGATTTTTTTTTTATTTTTCCAATTGGCTGAAATAAAATTAGAATGTCCCTTTTAAAACTGAGCACATAGAGATAGAAAAAAAAAATTGGTTTGAGCAGGGTCCCTAAAAAAAGCAGCAGGCCCTTCCAGGAAGAAAAATAACCAAGCTCAACTACCCCAAAATGTTTCATTCTTCACATGAGGATTAATTGATTCCTATTTTCAATTTATGATAATGAATCTTTTATTGTCTTTTTCAATTTTTCTCTCAGCATTCTTAGAAATTAAGAACTTCCCCTTAAAGATGTCAAACATTTGAGAAATTCTAAGGTTAGTTTTATTGAAAAAAACTACACAATTACAGACTCAAATAACTGATAGGATGGCTCAAGAAAAGAGTCATCACTAAGAGAGCTGAACTATTTGGGATGAGTTCATTCCCTATAGCTACTTGGATAGAAAAGCCTTCCAAAGATTTTTTCAATCTACCTCTTGAAGTTGATTTTGGAGGACCATTTCTGTAGTTAACATGCTTGGCTTGCTGCTGCCTGGGGATACTTGGCAGCTCAGCTATATTTAAGATATCAGCTCTGTATTCAGTCAGCATTTTCACACATCTACTCACTTTGCATTTCAGTGCTCTAAAGTTCCTGTTTTGGTTGTGGGAGATTTGGAAGAGAGAGTTAGAAATGAATGAATGTTTGTTTTCCTGGGATCTAGAGGCCGTGTGTGTGCTCAGGTGGATATATTTCACCATACAGAATTGTCTCAGCAAAACAAATTCATTGTTACACAGCCAGACATTTTTTAAGAAATATTTGTTGATGATGATTACTCCTTTGCAGAACACATATAAGGAAGCTTGCCATTTGGGATGAAAATTCAGTAATGCATTAGACTAAAAAGATTATCAGGCTTTCATTTTTCTTTTCATCCTAAATTGTTCCTTCTTTGGCTAAAACATTTCCTTTGTTCCTAAATATATTTCAAATTTATATTGAATCTCCAAACCTTAAGATGAAACATTAGTACTGCCAGTTCCCAATTTGCTAACTGATTATCTTTAAAGCAGTTAATATGAAGTAAGTAGATTTGTAATTCAGAATTTATTCTCCCATAGTAGTTTGAAAAATGCATCACACAATTGTAGTATAGTATTAATGACACATTCACCTAGGCATACCCATATGGATAATACACCTCCTATCAGAAAATCTACTCCATTCTCTAGCTAAGGATACAGATCAACCTACACTTGGTCATACCTAGGCTGAGTGATATGAGAAGACAACAACAAGATGATCCCCGATGGGCATCAGAAATATGATATTTCTCTATAACTCCTTAAAAGATGGATTTTCTCTAAGTCCATATTTCCCAAATGATGTCCTGACAAAACATAAGTGTCCTAGGATATATACAAATACATTCTTTCATAAAAAGTTTCTGTGGCTAATGAAGTTGAAGAAATGTCAGACTAAACAAAGTTAAGCAGGTTTCTGTCCTCTGAGATTTTCAGGATTTTTAATCTGGGATATAATCTGTGACATCTTCAAGGAGGGGCTGTAGTACGCAAGGTCCCCTTGATTTATGAGCTTCCAGAGTCTCCAAGTGGGGTTTCTCAGGACGCTCAGTCACCCTGAAACAGTGTGTCAAAAATGTTCAGGTTAATCGCTGTTTAAGAATCTCAATTGGAAAACCAAGACAAGCTCCCTTCACGGAAACCCAGGGTACTGCCTCCTGTTTGGGGTCTCTGCCATCTGTCTGTGCACATAAATCATTCATGCATTGGGGGCTGACTAGATTCTTTCTTATTGGGCAAAATAATTTATCAAATGATATCAGCACCTCCTAATTCTCCTATGTGGTAATGCCAGAAAAGGTGTTTATGAGGGAAATAACTTTTACATAATCTAACTGATACACTTCTGTTGGGTTAAAAGCAGGACTGGATCCATTGCAGAGAATATTATCAGCTGTGCAGTAAGTAAATAGTAATATTATTCAAAATGTACAGCAGCTACCTAGAGACTTGACTAAAACACATCAAAGCAACCAAACTTTTATTATGGACACTGTTTTAAAAAAAGAAAAATATTTAGGTAAAAAGGAAAATAAAACAAGCCTAGTTTCCAATAGCATAGCTTTGTATTCATAAGGTGCTTTACACACTTCATACTAGCCCTTACGGCCCACAGAGTGACATGCTAAGGTGCTGGATTGCAGCAGCCAGGAATGTGCTAGGGACTTCCATATATGAAACCTATGGAGTCAACTATTTCTGCAGAGCAGTGCCATTACTGCAGTTCACACATCCTAAGAAGTGATTTCCTATCTGCCAAAAAGCCAGTGATCATAAAATCCATCTAATCGGCTTGGTGCAGTTCTTAAGAAGGTGGCATGAATTGTGTGAGTTAACATCAAGGTGCAGATGAAAAGGAGGAATGCTTTGGGCATTTCGAAGATTACATACCCAGAGGAATGCAGATGCCCACCTTGGAAAGAGAGCACTTACAGATAGAAGGACTGAAGCACTTTTGCGTTGCTATAATAATTATGTTATGAAGAAGTAACTATTTGAACAGAGATCAAAATGACACCCAAAGAACCTAAAGAGGATGCAAAACAAAAACTGCAATAACGAAGTTCCAAACAGGACCAGAAAGTAAACACTTTCCCATAGAAGAACCAATTCTACCAATTCCTTAATGAGGACAGAATTAGAGTATAATCTAAATCAGTGGTTCTCAAACTTTTTAGTGTCAGGAACCCTTCACTTAAAAATATTTAAAAATCTCAGAACACTTTTGTTTGTGTGGACTATATTTATTGATGTTTACTGTATTAGAAATTAAAAGTAATATATTTTTCAGATATATATATATAATTGGCGTGAAAAGTGATATCGTTTTATATTTTATAACTTACATAAGGTTGCAAAAGACAGCTGTATCCTCACATCTGCTTCTGCATCCCATCCCCCGCAACGCCACATGCCACGTGGCCTCTGGAAAATGCCGCTGTACAACCAGAAAGAAAAAGAATGAAAAGGATAAGCAAGGTCTCAGCACTACCATGAGGAAAAGCTGACCTTGCAGGCAACCTGAAAAAGTGTTGGGGACCTAGAGGAGTATCTGGACTGTACTTTGTGAACCAACGAGCTAAAAACATTATGTGTCTAATATATTTACACATATTACATATACTTACGTATATTCACATGCTGCATGTAGACATAGACCACTCAGGCTAACTACTTAGTGTACTGACCTGTAGGTAGCTTATGCTGTAGTGTTAATTGAAACGTCCTAAACTGTCCCTTACTTTCAGTGACATGAACTGGGCAGTGCACAGCTGCAAGCGAGAATGGCCACAGAGATAAACAGCTCTCATACTAAATGGAGACCTGACAAGGTGCATGCCTGTCAGTGCTAGTGTATTTTCACATGTGGGACTATTGCATCCTAATAATGAGGCAGATGGAGTGAGCATTGTTCTATTTTATGGATGAAAAAAGTGCACATAGAGAGGTAAGTGACTTACCCAAGTACCGTAACTAATCTGTGACACAGCTGGGCCTGAGTTCAGCCCCGTGCTGCCTTGGGCTCATCCCTAGGCCAGCACACCATGCCAAAGCACATGGCTGAAAACCAAAAATTATTGCCGGGGTGTAGTGTTGCCCAATTTGTTTCTATGTAATTCTTCACTTCGCAAAATAGTTGCTCTGGTAAGTATGCGGTTGATGCTTTGATATTATTTTGCCGAATGCTCTGTTTTAATATTTTGAAAATGTATAATTACTTCCTCGTGCCCTAGTTTTTCTTACATGTAATGTGTGGATCAAAATATCATAAAGGCTTCAGCAGTAACTATGTCTTAATAACTAATAATAATAATAAAAAAGCATATCAAGAGTCTACAACTTAAAAAAAAGCACCCGCTCCCCAAATTGGGCAAATATGTAAGGGCAATATAGGTTTGCTCAATCATGGTAGATTAATTTTTTGGAAGAAGGGCCGGTGATGCTTGACATCCTATGATACTGCAGAGAATACCACACAGTAAGGCCTTGTTCCATGTCCCCACACGAGTTGGAAATGTCTTGCTAGACAGCCACAGAAGTAAAAATCTTGCTTATAATATCCTGAGCCTGAATACTAGCTATGTTTAACATATACATGCAAAGTATTTTTTGAGAGTTTTAATATGTATTGATTTTTCCAAAAAGGCAGCTACCATGTACAGTTAAGGAAGATTATATTATACTTCGTTTTGTCTGAAAGTTTGCCAAGAATGGCCCACCGAGTCAGAAAATCGTGTTGTGCTATTTCTGTTGCCATACCAGTCCGTATTCACAGCCGTCATATTCATGGTGAATCCACACATTGCTGTGAGCAGCCAGCTACTTCAGTGGATCTTCTAGTATAGAGACACATAAGCATTTGCATTCGTATTGAAATATTTGACTGCAAATCTCTTTCCACTATTCCTCCTGCATATTACAATTAAGATGTTTCATCAATATTGTGTGTGTGTGTGTGTGTGTGTGTGTGTGTGTGTGTGTGTGTAGATAGGTTAAATCATCTTTGCTATTTATTGCAGACTAATGAAGGGATATTTCCAAATATATATTTTAAATATTTTTATATCTAATAAGATCAGGAACTATTGGTTTAATTTCTCTCAGAAATCTATTTTTTTCTTTTCCTCAAAAGTTTAGTTTTAGAGTGGGCATTAACAGACACTTCTGAAATTTCAATCTTTTCTGAAAAATTATGGTCCCTCCTTTGTGTTAATAAAACTGTGAAAATAGCTTACAATATATCTGACTGCAGGGTTTGATGTGTACGGTGTTCTTGGACAGGGGTGATGATATGTTGGATTGATTTCAAAAGGAGCCATGAAAGCTACATTTGTTACATAATCTATGAGGCCTCAAGGTCTTCTACAGTGAGAACTCCACCCCTGCCTTCACCCTGCAACCAGTACCATCACCTCCTACGCACACGGAGCCCTCCCTGCTTTACCTACTAACGTGTAGAGAAAAGATGAAATTCAAAACATTACTGATTAAACGAGGGAAGCCACAGTTTCTACTTATACCCAAACATTTTCCTGAATATTATTCCTTTCAATGTGTGCCATAGATCAAAAAAGGAATATACTTTCCAAACAAGTATGATCTTTATTTATAATTAAGTATCAAAAACTTAGTTTCAATAACAATTGTGTACCATGTAGCAAAATTAGATGAGAGAAACTGGAAGTTTTAAAATCCAAATGAAGTTTTGATCAATGTATTCTATTAAGTACATAATAAATGACCATAGTGTTTATTTTGCTACCTGTACATTAAGTTTTTCCTTGGTTGCTTTCCTGAGCCGTACAATTATGTTAGGATGTATTTTTCATGCTTTCTGCAGTCACAGATACATTTTTTGAAAATTGAAAAGAAAATGACTTTTTGTAATCATGTCATTTTTCCCCCCTCTGGAAGTCACAGCTATTTTTTACTTACTATTTAAAAAACGGCGCAAATCAATACAACTTTCATGGTTGGGAACTGGCTTGCTTGATTACGTTTGGGGAATATGTGTGGTGCTAGGAATAGCATTTACTTCTCTGGCTCTATTAGTTTTGCAGCAATGGTTCATTAACAGCATACACCATTCATTTAGAGTAAGCTTTGCACTAATAATGACAATTGATTTCTTTGTTTAATTTCTCTATAACCAAATGGCACACTTTATACAATAAACCCAAATTTAAAATGCCTTTGGAACTTTGGGTTACATTACATCTTTTAAAAAGGTCATGTTTGATGACCTAACCTACTTGAATTTTTTCCTTTGCAATATTTAAAGTAAAAAAATACAACTAATTGGACTATTATCATTTTAGTTATTATGTTTTAGCAAAAGATTAATGAGCATTTCTAAAAATAAAAAGAAGCTTCCACACAAAAATTTCCCTTTCAACTTGTGCTAACATCCATTTTATAATGAACCACAATGTATAGCATATTTGGAGGTATAGAAACATTATCTCCATCATTCTCTGCAGCGTAAAAGTCAAAATTTTAGGGCACCAACAACTGTTCCAGTGACCTTGTGCTCGTCAGACATTTTTCTGCTTTAACTTCCTCAACTATAAAACAGACTGGTAGTATCTTGAAATATGTGTTTTTAAAAGTACATATAAATAAAAAGCCTCAATAGTCAATGAATCCAACTGACTACATCTCTCAATATGCTGTAAAAAATAAACTCTTGGTGACATAAGTATAAATCCTGAGTTCACAGCCCTTGAATTCATGTCGTCCGGACTCAGCCACTCATAAACTGGGTCACCTTGACCATGTCCCATTACATTTTGAATATCTATTTCTGCATACATCGAAAGTGATTAATAATATGTATTTGGCTTTATTCACAGGGCATTTGTGAGCATCAAATAAGAAGACTCAGATGATTTTCAAAACATAGTTATAAGATGATAAATAGAAGGAACAAATATATTTCAAAACCATGATGTTTCTTCTGTTTTCTAGGATTCTGAATCCACTGCTGTATACTCCTAAATAACCAAAAAAATATTAATCTGAGTAGAACATCATAAACTAAATAAAAATAACATCTACATGAGCACCATGAGCTGAAACAAAGATGAACTGCATGGTTCACCTGACACCAGTACGTTCCAAACAATTCAGTCTCATTCTGTTAGCCATACCAACGCTAGGATCTATAATAATAGGTATGGCCCATCAAATCTATTATTTTGTTAGAATGACTTGTCTTATTTGTAAAACCTAGAATATGTTGTTGGGTGTTGAAGGCGAAAACATATGCCCTGCACCTACAAACATGAACCACACATTAGTCAAAACTATGGCTTTCATTATCATTGTATACATAAGTCCCAAACATGGATTACTAGCCCTAACGTTTACCTAGAGCTCCAGACTAATTAATGTTTTTCCTGTGTGCTATGAATCTCAAACCAGTCTGTCTAGAACCAGATAAATCCATTTTTCACTAAATCACGTTGGTTAAAGTTTTTACTTACTTTTTACATACACATCTTAAATAGTTTATGAAAATTTTCTATAGAAGCATATATAATGCTTAAGGTGAGATAAAATAATTCATTTATATACTTCGCTTCTTAGTAAATGGCCTGATGCATGTATGAAAATGAACTCATACTAAAACTTTACCTATCTTATAAAAATCAAGGCTTGACAAGGGCAATATATTTGTAAACAAATATACTAACACCAGTTTATCACAAATTGCGCACCCAATATAACTGTTGTATTTGAAAAAAAACTAGAAATGAAATCTGCTTTCTAATGATTGATGTAATGTGCTTAATTCAAATCAACTTCTCCTTCCACTAAGAGGAAGCCCACTGAGAGAAAGTTATATACCACATTTGCAAAGCTCAAATAGCACCATAAAGTGACAGTTGTTATGAAATCTCTGATAAGTGTGACATAATTGACCAATGAGACCACTTCTATTCCTGTCTAAGGGCAGCAAGCAATTAATTTAGCAATGAATGATGACATGACTGATTGATTTATTTTGAATATATAAATGGACAATTTAAATCTAATTCTTAGGCTAACAGGTAACAAGTATAATTCCCTGAGAAAAGAAGCAACATATTTTGAAGAAGCAGAAAAAACAATTAGATAGAACGTAGTCGTCTAAGCCAGCTGTGAACACTGTAAAGAAAGAATAGAAAAATAGACACAATCGATCGCTTATGGCAGTCTGGGTCCTCAACCACAGTGGAGTAGAACTTCATGTTATTTTTCTGACATATATTCCCTAGCTTCAGAAATATTAGAGACGAGATGCTTATGTTAGGACAAAAACTTAAAAGGATAGGAAAATCAACAAACATATAAATCCAAAAATTATAACTTTGAAGACAAATGAAATGAAAATTTTCCTGATGTTTTACTTGAGAAAGTGAGACATGTTACTCCACAATGAGTAAAACTTTTAAAATCTATTTTTAGAAGGCATACTTCAATGTCAAACCCTAATACAGGATGGCTAAAACCAAATAGGAATCTATGAAAAAAAATACACAAGCACTGTGACATTAAGGTCATCAACAATATTCTATTTCTTATCTTAGGTGGTGGTTACAAGGGTTTACATTGTATAATTATTCACTTTGCTACCTGCTTACATTTCATGAACTTTTATATGAGTGGTTGCGTTTAATAATTTTTAAAATATTATTTTTGAATGTTATAAAGTAAGACAACAACACCATCCCAGTCACATCACTCTGTGGCTCTGTCTGCACTGTCCTAAAATACATTTCAGTCTGTCAACGTGCTGGGAGCATTTGCCAAAAATGTCTTTTGGTATCACATAGGCAAGATAATCATGTAGACAAGATGATGAATTTATATGTTTCACTAATTCTTCGTCAATGACTAATCCTTAGTCAATAAACTCATGCTATAACTTTATCTATTTCCCTAAAACAAAAATCAAGCCTCAGCCAAGAGAACATAATTTTGAATGAGTTACTAATACCAGTTTACCAAAAATACCAGGATGTACATTCAATATAACTCTTTTATTTGACACAGAGAAAATAAAATGAAGTCTGACTTACTAGTAACCACTGTGACTTGCTTAACTCAATCAAATCCACTTCATCCCACACAAAGCGGAAGCCCACTGTTACCTGTCTGTCGTGCTGTCTACATGGCAACTCACGTGAAATGTGAGTGCTCATCACTTTGTGTATAGGTATGAAAAGGTTAACAGATGTAAGCGCCTGTATATGAACAAAAGACAATGTTTACTGCATAAAAGAGCATGCATATTAAAAAGTCTGTGAAACCAAGCAGTGTCTACAATGTATTGACATATGGGTGCAATGCAGAAACAGCAACATAGCATCTAATATTGTATCTAATAATGAAACAGAGTGGATTACACAGGACAGCAGGTTTCAAAATCTCAGTCTATAAATATTCTTCTTCAACCTAAACTACAAAATGTTTGAAGGAAATGGCAGGTTTGTCAATGAACACACATACGCACACGTTCATCTGAATCGAAAACTGCGTGCAGCTAAAATTTATGGAGCAGGCTTATTTCTTTTATACCATGAGTCCACAATCTTACATTAACTCGATTGTCTGATATTCACAGCCACCAGATGGGGGAGGGGAAACTGTGTGAGGAGCTACAGATTTTGGTTGTTTCTATATCATGAAATGCTATTCATTCTGAATATTTTAGGATGTGATTGTCTCATGAATCTCATCATTTTTTTATTCCTCTGTGTTACATCTTTAATGGGATGTTACCAGGCACTGGATGAGTCTGTAAAATATACCTTTGCTTATTATAAACTTTTCCAGTTTTCAGGAAAATTTCTTATAGGGAAAAAAAAAGCATAAAAACTGTATGTTAAATAAAAGGAGTTTTGACTCTGAAAACATACTGCGGAAGTTGGCAACAGATTTAGGAGGAAAATAAGAGTGGGTCAGTGTTTTTCTTGGTTCAAGGGAGTGTTAGCCAGAGCAATCAGGGACTGTCTAGTTATGAAATTTCAGCTAAAGAAGTCACTCTGTTCTGTAAATTCCTATGTTCCAGCTAAGCTCAATTACTTTTTTTGTAAAGAATTGTATTAGTGGAGTTATAATAGCTACTCTAACAGATAAACCCTAAAACTTCAGTAGCTTAACACAGATCGCAGTGGCTTAACACAAGTTTATTTGTTTGTTCCTGTAAATTCTAAATACTTCTCTTGTTCACTGGTGTCCCTTTCACCAGAGGTGATTCAGAGATTCAGTGAATCTACAACATAGAAGAAGAATGTGAATCTCTGGCAGACACTAGCTATCTATTCAATAGAAGTTGTGTTTTCAGGAAATCTTGAATTTTCAGGAAAACTTGTCATGAGCACTTATACACCTGACTTCCAAAGACTCCTTCTAGGGTCTGAGATAGTCAAGGAGCAAAATCACTACAAAAATATAGCGTGGCAACTTCCACGCACAATAAATTATAGAAGAGTTTAGAAAGTTACATTTCTATAGTCAATGGAATATTCCAGGAAAACATGGGTAAAATTAAATATAGGACAAAAGTTAGACAATATGTTTATAAATCAGAAGCAATTCTTATATATTTAACAATAGATGTTAGATAAATTATGCTATAAACATATCAATATACAGGCACACCTTGTTTTACTGTGCTTTGCTTTACTGTGCTTCATAGATAATGCAATTTTTGCGAACTGGAAGTGTGTGGCAACCCTGCGTCAAGTAAGTCTGTAAGTGCCATTTTTCCAACAACATGTGCTCACTTTGTGTCTCTATGTAACATTTTGGTAATTCTCAAATATTTCAAAAGTTTTCACAATTATTATATTTGTTATGGTGATCTGTGATCAGTGATCTTTGATGTTACTAATGTAAATGTTTTGGGATGCCATGAACCACACCCATATAAAACAATAAACTTAATCAATAAATGTCGCATGTGTTCTGACTGTTCCATTGACTGGCTGTTCTCTCTCGTCTCTCCCTTTCCCCAGGGTTCCCTATTTCATGAGACACAACAATATTGAAAGTAGGTTATTTAATGACCCTCTAGTGGGCTCTAAGAGTTAATGTGAAAGGAAAGGTCATATGTCTCTCACTTTAAATCAAAAGCTAGAAATGATTAATCTTAGTGAGGAAGGCACGTCAAAAACCAAGACAGGCCAAAAGCGAGGCCTCTTGAGCCAAACAGTTAGCCAAGTTGTGAATGCAAAGGAAAAGTTCTTGAAGAAAATTAAAAGTGCTACTCCAGTGAACAAACGAATGATGCTAAAGCAAAACAATCTTACCGCTGACACAGAAAGTTTTTGTGGTCTGGATAAAAGGTCAAACCAGCCACAACATTCCCTGAAGCCAAATCCCAATGCAAACAAGGCCCTAACTCTTTAATTCAATGAGGACTGAGAGAGGTAAGGAAGCTGCAGAAGAAAAGTTTGAAGCTAGCAGAGGTTGGTTTACAAAGTTTAAGGAAAGAAGCCGTCTCCATAACATAAAACGCGAAACAGCAAGTGCTCATGTAGAAGCTGTGGCAAGTTATCCAGAAGATCTAGCTAAGGTACTTCCTGAAGGTGGTTACACTAAACAACAGATTTTCAGTGTAGATGAAACAGCCTTCCATTGGAAGAAGACACCGTCTAGGACTTTCATAGCTAGAGAGGATAAGTCCATGACTGGCTTCAAAGCTTCAAGGGACAGACTGACTCTCTTCTCACTGCAGCTGGTGACTTTACGTTGAAGCCAATGCTCATTTACCATTCTGAGAATGCCAGGGCCCCTAAGAATTATGCTAAATCTACTCTGCTTGTGCTTTGTAAATGGAACAACAAAGCCTGGATGACAGCACATCTGTTGACAGCATGATTCACTGGATATTTTAAGCCCACTGTTAAGACCTACTGTTCACTAAAAAAGATTCCTTTCAAAATGTTACTGTTCGTTGACAACGCACCTAGACACCTAAGAGCTCTGATGGAGATGAACAAGGAGATGAATGTTGTTTTCATGTTGCTGACACAATATCCATTCTGCAGCCCACGGATCAAGGAGTAATTTCAAATTTCAAGTCTTATTATTTAAGAGTTACATTTCATAAAGCTACAGCTGTCATAGATAGTGATTCCTCTGCTGGATCTGGGTAAAGTAAACTGAAAATCTTCTGGAAAGAATTCAGCCTTCTAGATGTCCTTAAGAACATTCATGTTTCACAGGAGTAGGTAAATATACTGTGTCAATATTATCAGGAGTTTGGAAGAAGTCGATTCCAACCCTCATGGATGACTTCAAGGGATTTAAGGCTTCAGTGAAGAAAGTTATGGAAGATGTGGCAGAAATAGCAAGAGAACTAGAATTAGAAGTGGAGACTGAACATGTGACTGAATTGCTGCAATCTCATGATGAAACTTGAACAGACGAGGAGTTGCTTCTTACAGATGAGCAAAGGAAGTTGTTTCTTAAGATGGAATCTGCTCCCAGTAAAGATGCTGTAACCATTGTGAAACAAAGGAATCAGAATATTACATAAACTACAGCAGCAGGGTTGAGAAGATTGACTCTAGTTTTGAAAGATATTCCACTATGGGCAAAATGCTATCAAACAGCATCACATGCTACAGAGAAACCTTTCACAAAAGGAAGAGTCAATCGATGCAGCAAATTTCATCGTTGTCATATGTTAAGAAATTGCCACAGTCACCCCAGCCGTCAGCAGCCACCACCCCGATCCGTCAGCACCACCAACATCAGGCAAGATGCTCCACTAGCAGAAAGACTCACAGAAGGCTCAGATACAGTTAGCATTTTTTAGCAGTAGAGTATTTTTTAATTAAGGTATGTGTATTTTTTAGACATTATGCTATCGCACAATGCAGGTATAGTATAAACACAACTTATATGCACCTAGAAACCAAAAAAGTGACGTGACTAACTTTACTGTGATATTTGCTTTATTGTGTCAGTCTGGAACTAAACCCACAATATCTCCATGGTGTGTCTGTATCTGAAAATTATTCTACAACAACTCTAAAGGACCATTTATGTTTGTTTTGCTGATGTTCGTATTTTAACATATGATAATAAAAAGTTCAACCGTGTAGAGTAGAAGAGGATGTCAACAAACATGAATTTTTTCTGGATTCTCTACTGAAGCAGCAGCAAGACCCTACAGAAACCAGTCGGCTGTCATCAATATTTCTCCTGCTTGTTTTCAAGGACTGGACAATGTACTGTCTAGTCTGTATTTGTCATCCTACATTCATTAAATATATTCTGGGCTGTTGGTCATTACTTGTACACTTTTTGTCATGAAACATTTCACTAAGACCTTGATTGCTCACACAATCTAAGCCATTCAATTTACATGTGACTGATATATTGACTGGGGACATCTAAATAAAAGATGTAAAGTGAAGCCATGATACTTTAATGTTGATAGAGCAGGGGATTTTTTTTTTTTACAAGAGACTAGAGCTCTTTGAAGATAAACATCTCTAAATTAGGAACAAAGATCAGAGTGGTAGGCCGACCCTTTCCCCAACAATGTCACGGTGACAGACGAACACCGAAACTGAGAAATAATTCTGAAACGGTATTCAAAAGGTACTCCTCTGAGGAAGGGGCTTCCATCTATAACAGAACTCCCATAATACCGCAAATATCAAAAGATCTTTAGATTCTACAATCAGATCAATCTCTGTCTTCATTATACCTTGCCAAGACCCCAAGTTATCACAGATTTTACAAAGAGGAATGTTAGCACATGCTAGAGTGACAATTCCTTTCTTGTCACTGCTGGAAGTGTAAAAGAGATTGACTCTCATCCTGGTTCTTATGTTTGGTTTAACTTCATGCAATACTTCACTATTTCATTTATTTAAAAACCATGTATCTGATGCCCACTATGAACTGATATTCTAAATGAGGAGAGAGATGAACAAATATTTTCATAAATGTAGAAAGCAAACCAATAGAAGTCCTAATAAAGAAAATATACAGAACTACAAAAACACATAATACTCTGGGGGCCAGGGAAGCACTTCTTGAGTTGGTATGTTCAAAATGAGAATGGAAAGATAGATACGTCAGAGTGACCTACACAGGAAATTGGAAGCATAGAAAGCAAGGCATAAAATGATTTTAAATTAAATGAAATTGGATTATCTGGCAGAGGCTGATCACGCAAAGCCTGATAAGCCACGTTAGGTATTTCCATCTTCGCACTAAGAGCAATGGGACGACACTTACTGCATCAGATTTGTGTTTTACCAAGATCACTCTGGTTCTGGGGGACACCCAGGGCAGAGGGGGACAACACTTGAATGGATGCAGGAAAACCACATGGGAACCTATTGCCTCCACCCCAACAGTTTTTCCTAATTTTCAAGTCAACTCAATTTAATTATTCAATGGAAAACAAAGAACTTATTTTTTAAAAAATCAAATTTCACATGCTATGGATTTTCCTGATGTTTATAGGCAGCCTCACTTTACAGATGTGACTTCCATCAAAAAAAATGACTTTGGCGTTTCCAGATATATTAAATGCCACATGCAATTTGGGGTACACCTACAGTCTCGTGGGTGGGTTTAACTTAAGTTAAAGAAAGTAAGTCTTCTGTTTCATCCCTTCTGGCCCCTTCTACTCACTTCCAAGTAATAAAAATGATTATGTGCCACTAGTTTATGTCTTCTTTTCCCTTAACTTTGAAAGCCTCCTATGAAGTAAGCATCTGGAATTTGTCATAACATGACACATGTCACATACGTGAGAGTAAACCCTTAACAACCTTTGAACAGGAACTCCTATCTCCATTGACAAATTCTCCACTTCATGAACGTCTTATCTATTTCCAAATGACGTCTTGTAGAAATTATTGGCCAGCATCTATCCTGTTCACATTTCTGCGGAATTACCTAATTTTTTTTTTTTTTTTTTTTGAGACAGAGTCTAACTCTATTGCCTGGAGCGAGTGCTGTGGCGTCAGTCTAGATCACAGCAACCTCAAACTCCTGGACTCAAGCAATCCTACTGTCTCAGCCTCCCAAGTAGCTGGGACTACAGGCATGTGCCACCATGCCCGGCTAATTTTTTCTATATATATTTTTAGCTGTCCAATTAATTTCTTTCTATTCTTGGTAGAGATGGGGTCTCGCTCTTGCTCAGGCTGGTCTCAAACTCCAGAGCTCAGAACGATCCGCCCACCTCGGCCTCCCAGAGTGCTAGGATTACAGGCGTGAGCCACCGCGCCCGGCCGGTAGATATTATTTTATGCATTATACCAACCTAGTTTCTTATATCTCTCTTTCTCTCTCTCTCTTTTTTTACAAGACAACAGATATAATGG
>CAUYSK010025281.1:0-12183 GCA_963575035.1 Avahi laniger | reverse complement strand
AAGTGTCTTTTTTATAAAACGTCTTTTTTCCCCCCTTTGGATAATTACCTAGTATTTCTTTTTGAATAGTCTGTAATTCATAGTTTTCACTAATTTAACCTAGATTCTTCTCCAATTGGTTAAAGTCAAAGAGCCAACCTTATTGATACTGTGGATGGAGGCAAACAAAACAGAAAACATGATCCCAGCTTTACAACCAGAGTCTGACTTGATCCCAAAGTTACCAATACTGCTTCGTGCCATGGTTCTGGAGCTACCCTGGTTGAACTTTTTTTGGTTGCTTTTTTTGACTCCCGTGTTTTGGTAATGACCTGGTTCTGGAGTGTCCGTCACTTTAGCTCACTGTGGCTAGTACCAAGATAGATCCTCCAATCACACCTCTATCTGTGAAAACCTCCATATTACTTTCCATAGAGGTTGTACTAGTTTGCAGTCCCACCAACACTGTGTAAGTGTTCCTTTCTCTCTGCATCCATGCCAGTATCTGTTATTTTGGGACCTTTTGATAAGAGCCATTCTCACTGGAGTGAAGTGATATCTCATTGTGCTTTTGATTTGCATTTCCCTGATGATTAGAGACACTGAGCATTTTTTTCATGTGTTTCTTGGCCATTAGTCTATATCCCACTACTAGGTATTTACTGAAAGGGGAAAAAAAGACATTTTATAAAAAAGACACTTACACTCAAATGTTTATAGCAGCACAATTCACAACTCAGGTTGATGTGGGAAAATCAAAGGCTCTCTGGAAAATGCTGCCATTGGCATTGGCCAAGCAAAAGAGAGCGATAGAAAAACAAAGGGCCTAGAAAATTTATTGTGTAAATAACCAAATATCAAATACAAGATTTAGCAATATATTTTGTTTTAATGGAAACTCTTAAATTTTCCTCAGTTTAAATTTATTCTTGGCCTATTTAAGTGGCAGTGCCAGATTCAAACAGAGGCAGTATGGCTCCAGAATCTTTTTTTTTTTTTTAAATCACTGCACTATACTACCCAAGTAATCTGGGCAAAAGGAAGAATATTCTCCAAGGCACAAAGACAGGGAATTATAAGGTATGTTTAATAAGCAGTTTAGTTTTTAACAGAATGCAGAACACATATAGGAGAATGATAGGAGGGAAGGGCAGAAAATTAGGTTGGAGCTATATCCTGAAGGACCTCGATTGCCAGACTCAATATAAACTTAAATACATGTCAAATTTACAAATTAAAGATAGCTCTACAAATTAACATTGCATAGTTCATAAAAAGGAATCTTGCTTTAGTTTTTCAGATGTGATGTTTGTGTCAAATGAGCTTTAATATTTTAATATTAAAGAGTTTAATAAATTGTTCTTAATGTGTTAGACTTCTGAAAAAGCTAGTAGAATCTTCATTTTCATCAAATTTAGAATGATTTTTCCAAAAATTCACCTAATTGTTTTTCTCTTTTGATACTTTGAACCTTTTAATTAGTTATTCACAAGATATTTGTTTCTCAAAATACAACATCAACAAACTTGTCATGATTTATTAATTGGTGTTTATAGATCATTATTACATTTGATATGATAAAAATTATTTTTGCTAAGGTGCTAATTTTATTATCATATTTCTACTCCAATTTAGCTATAGTGCAAATCTATGCCATTTTATGATAGCATAATTTGGAAATTCAATTGGACTTTAAGAAGTCAAATGCCTAAATGCTTCAGATATAAAAAATGTTACTAAGAATTATTGTGAATGATTTGTTTAAGAAACACAAACATACACATCCCAAGGAGTGGCAACACCTTCAAAGTAGCCACTTTTGGAAGCTTTCTACTTATTCTAATGATGTTGCTATTAATCATATTATTTTTGAAACTACTCTTTTAGAATCTCCTTGAGGCCTGTAGCACATTCTTTTGAATATCCTCAAGAAAGCAAATCTTCATATGTTGAAAGTAGTTGTGATGTCTAGATATATGTAGAAATCTCTTGGAGACAAATCTGATGTGTAATCAAACTGAATGATACCATAATGATACGTATTTTCTTGGTGATGCATATGAAGGCAATTCCAAAATATTTTGAGCATTGATAGCATAATTTACATCAATCTATAACCTTCTAAGGGGCTATTTTGAAATACGATATTCATGTGAATTTAATCATGCTTCATTCAGTATTCATCAACTGTTATGTGCCAGCTCCAGTTATTGAAGATGTTCAGTCTATAGGTATAGCTTCACTCTGCCCACATTGCCCTGCTTCTCACTTATTGAAAACCAGGCCAGAATTCCTTCCCAGATAACTGGTAGGGATTTAGAATTAATTTACTTTTCCTAAATCCAGTATCCAGTGTACCCAATGGACCAAAACCTTCCTTCATAACATCCACTGTGGGTGCCCAGGTGACATGAGAAAGCTGCTGATGCAATGCCTGGTTCGTTTTCTCTTTTCCAGCTGAAACTTTGAGCCCTTCCCTCTTCTGAACCTTCATCTAGCTGCCAACTCCCTCACAATCCTTAAGAACTGGACCCCGCCTCTTATACTCTCCACCTATGGGCCAGGGTCCTACTTTACCCTAAATAGATTTCCCTATAACCATGACTTCAACCTTTCTGTCCTGAAGCACTGCTCATATCCAGAAACTCCTGTTTCCATGTCCCAGCCAAGCAAACAAGAGCATATGAATTACAATTCTGATTACTACCTCAGACACTATATTTGGGACTTCTAAATTCCTTTTTATAGGTTAGCTTTACTGGTCCCAGTTAATTCTCCTTTGACCAGCCCACCATTGAGCTCTCACAAGCCTTATGATCAAAATATCTGCGGGTGTTGCCATTATGTGCCAGATAATAATGACATTTTATATAGCTTTTCATATTTTAGCAAACTCCCTTGCCTACCTTGCATAATTTGACCATCACAACAATTTTGTAAAGTAGGTAATGCTGATACCATAGACAATTTCTGCTATGTTTGTTTCTTAAATGTCTCATTTGTACAGTCTCAATTCAAAATACTAATTACATCATCGTATCTGATATCTGGATGCATTTTACCTTTCACCGTGAAAGGTAGAAAATGTTACAATAAACTTTCTGCTTTTAATGTTAGGTAAATATTTAATGAGCATATAATCAACTAGGAATTTTAAAATATAAACAAGAGCTTCTTTGTTTAATTTGTGTCAATTATTCATTTCCATAGCAGTCTACCAGACCACACTGTGAGAGAAGATTGTTTTATCACCTTTTATTCCACTTTTTCCAATTTAATGAGTTTCCGAAGTAATGATTTTTATCATTAACTTATTTCACATCATTATTAGACATGACAGTCATACCCAGAAAAATTGAACTTTCAAAGAACTAATAATAGCCAACATATGTTGAGTGCTTACTATGTGCCAGGCACTGTTCCAAGGTCTTTTATGTGTATTAAGCTACTTAATCCTTATAACAACAGTAAGAGATATATACTATTATTATCCCCATTTTACAGATAAATAAAATTAGGTATAGAGAGTTTAAATAATGTGCCTAAAGTCATAGAGCTAAGAAAATAAATAATGGATACAAATCCAAGCAATGTGACTCCAGAGCCCTTACTTTTAACCACTATGATATACTGTCTCTGTGCAATTTAGATTAGTTTCTTACCCTTGACATCTTCAACAGATACTAGAATCAGTTTTCTATTTAAAAAAGAAAGTCAAACTAATGATAAAACATAATAAAACAGAAGATTTGTAAAACACCATTTGCATGCAGATTGATTTTGACAAGTAGCTATACCAGCACACATTTGAGAATCCCTTTGTATTACTCTTCTGGGCACAATGGAAAAATTTTCATGGATCATTTAATAAAAGTACTACATAGGTGTTTCCTGTGAGTTAATTTTATAAAATAGTGTTTAAAAAATATCAGCAGAAGTGTAGGAAAAAAATCCTATTATATTTATGCCCAAATCACTAAAAATAGGCCTAATTCTACATCTTTATTCAGATTATTCACTAAAGTCTGATACCTGCTTGATTTTTAAAGATCCTGAATTTGCTACTCCAAATATAACTGCAAATATTTTTTGGTTTTTGTTTTGTTTTGTTTTTTGAGACAGGGTCTCACTCCGTTGTCTTGGCTAGAGTGCAGTGGCGTCATCATAGCTCACTGCAACCTCAAACTCCTGTGCTCAAGCAATCCTCCTGCCTCAGCCTCCCAAGTAGCTGGGACTACAGGCGTGCACCACCATGCCCAGCTAATTTTTTTTATCTTTAGAAGAGATAGTGTCTCACTATTACCCAGGCTGGTCTTGAACTCCTGGCCTCAAATGATCCTCCCGCCTCTGCCTCCCAAAGTGCTAGGATTACAAGCATGAGCCAACACTCCTGGCCTACAAAGATTATTTGAAAGACTGATGTCTAGATAGTAGGATTATAGGTAGTTATAGTTTTCTTAGTTATACATGTATTTTTCTTGAAATGTTATAATCAAAAAAACAATTATTTCATTAACTTTCATTAAAGTCAATGAATGAACCCATTAGTGTTCTCAAATGGCAAAGTGCTAAGGCATCATCAAGGGTAATTAAGAATTGAAATAAAGCAGAAGATGCAGGTCAGCCTGAGGCAGAAGTGTGAAATGAGTAAAGGCCTTGGTGTTATGTCCACCAAGCAACATCTTTTTCAGTTCACTAAGTGGAATATATAGCCTAAACAGCATACATGAGACAGATCAAAAGATAGTCTAAAACAATATGTTTCAAAATAATGATACATAATCTATATGACACTGATACACACTTCCTCTAGAGGTAGGGCTTAAGAATCTACATTTTTAACCAACTCCCCAAGTGATTCTTAAGCACACTAAAACCAAAGAACCACTATAGTAGGTGCTCAATAAATGCTTGTTAGATTGGGTATGAAGTTTTAGTAAAACAAGCTGAATGCTTGAGTTTGCTCGCTGCCCCAGGCCTGTGAGTTAACAAAAAAACATGTATCTAAAGGAGTTTACAAGGATTTTCAAGGAATGATAAGAGACAATGGAGTGGCCCCGAGAAAGAAGGGAGGTATGACAATACAAAATTTGCATGTCTTTAAAAAACTTAAAAGTAAAATATCTCTTTCTGATTATCTTCTTCCTTAGAATATGGATTCTGAAAATACAGAAACTGAAAATATGGAAATGGAAATTATGGCACCTAAAAATCTGGACATTGAGACACTTTGTTCAACTTCTACTCTGCAAGCACTCTCTGAGCTAATTAATCCTGAAGAAGAGGATGATTTTGACTCTGGACAGGTGGCCATATACTTATAGATAAATTAATTCTGTTCATGGGAAATTGTGAAAGTATATTCGAACAATTTGTTCCCACCTTACTGTGGGAGCAGGACTGTGTCATCTGATACATTCACAGGAGGCTGCAAGGCTGATTATGCATGAGAGTATAACCTCTAGTACATTTCTTGCAAACATAATTATATTTTTTCTAAACCACCTGAACACTGAATAGGAAAATAGTTCTGTAACTATGGTAGCGATAGCCACATTTCAAAATGTTTGTCATTTATATTTATGGCCTAAGAATGCTTGACAACCATTGCAAAGTGGTAGATAGGACTGTTTAAGCCTAGACCACATTTCCGTAAGACAAATATTTTCAATTATACAGTATTAATTGGACCCACAAGTACCAATCCCTTATTTTTTTATTTGTCTACACATGAAAGCAGAACAGAAAATATTTTGAACCAAATAATGGGACAAACTAGCTTCAGCCCATCAAAGTGGCTTTCCTATACATGCCAAAATAAAGCTGTGGAGTCTACTTGGTTGAGTAGCATTGGGGTCAGGACAGGTAATGCCAGTAAGGCTTACAGCAACAATATGGGCTTCATTTTTGATAGGAGAGTTCTGGAGTTCTGGTAGAACTGACCTTTGGCCACTCCAAGGTCACTGCCAGTATTCCCAAAACAACAAAAGCACTTTTATATAACTCCTTGCTCTCGATTCTCCTGCTCCTTAAATATCAGTGAGCCTCGGCTCTCAGACTGCCTATGATAAGACAAACAAAATTTGGGGCAAAAATCTCCTAACAGAATATATTAACTTGCATAAATTTATTTTAATGAAGTGTTTTGTTATTACAACCAGTTTACCATGAATAAATCATCTTCCATGAAAATACATATCAATTTACTCCTTCCAAAATTCTTTTTTGCCATAATGTGGAAAAATAAGTATATTCTGAATAGGCAGCAAATTCAGTGGCTCATATTGACACAGGTTTGAGCTAGCACCATCCAGGAAGAGCTTAGGTGGAACAGGGCAGAATTAAATAAGACATGAAATGGAAATAAAATTTGTAGAAGAGAGGAACAGAGTCGGCTTGGACCCAGGATCAGAAAACAGAAAGCTTTAATCAGGGAAAAGAATCAGTTAGAGGCCAGACAAATAAAGAAAACCAGGATGTTAATAACAGTGTTGAATATATGTAACAATAGGGCACAGGAGGAAAAACAATAGGAAAATGTTATCAATGAAGTCCGGAAGGCAAGCTCATTTTTGCTACCTTAGTTGAAATAACAGAATGATCATTTTCTGGAGCCTACATCCTGGGAAAGGGAGGGTGATAGCATATGGAAAAAGTATGTTAAATATTTGAGAAACAGTGATCTTGAATAAAGTGAAGGGGAATTTGTAACTGGAACAGATTCAGAGATAAGGATTTACTCTGGTTACAAAGCTTGTTCCCTTTGGGATTTATGGCTGGAGATGTTTATTTGCATCTAGAGGTGTTTCTAGGAGGAAAGATGAGTGCTTATGAGAACAGAAAGACTGACATCATTTTACTGAATTGTACAATTTATAAAGGAAAATTACTATAATAACGTATGATTTTGTATATCTAGGTTATAAGCAATTTTGAGATAATTGGTCATTCAGATACCACAGTACAGATATCATTAGAGGATATAGAATTAAAGTATCAGAACAGTGGGAGAATAATTAATGTTTCTGATGAACTATTAAATTTTCCAGGAGAGAAACTGCTTTTCATTTTTTAACATATATTAATCTTGGGAACTGAGGGATGATTACAAGAGTGATTTGTTTTTAAAAATACACTCTCTGAAAGCAGCAAGAAAACTGTTGCATACATATTGGTTCATTTACACTATCCCTTTTCTTTATGAATTGTTAAGAATCTGGAAGATTGGGAATGGTGTATCTGTAGTTTTTCAAACTCATGAGGGGATCTTAAGGCCTATGGGAAATAAGGTTCACCATTCTTCACAGACATTGTAGCAAGGATATTCTAACTGTCTTATATATTACAAAGTGGCATGAATTGCAAAGATAAATTGTTCATATAATTGGCTGTAGATTCATGGTAAAGGCTCAAATGATGCTCTTATAGAAAACAATTACAAGATGGTTTTTAGTGTTTTTATTATCCCATTCCATCTTTTCACTTGAAATTTTTATTTTTAATCATTTCTTTTCATTGAGTTAATAGATTGAAACTCTGATATACTGATCCAATCATCACTGTCCATGGAGAGCATACCAATTTTTGCCAGGAATGTCCAAGATTTCATTTCTACTGATTTAAATTTTCTGTGGAAGGAGGCACTCAACAAAACAAGTGGCCCTCAAGTTCAAGGCCCCGAGAAATGCTTTACCCTGATTGACTAGTAGTATTCTGATGATTAATAATTTAAGAAAAGCACTACACATTTATATGACCTTAGTGATTAAAAAGAAAAAAAAAGTCCTGAATATTGTCTTGGGATTTTCACGTAAAAATGCCTGTAACACCTTTACTGCAGACACAGCACTTTCGAAACATCTTTTTGGAAGGGAATAGTTACTGTCTCAGACACCGTTGAGATGTTGTAGATTAATTTCTGATTTATAACTGTAGAAATAGTTTAGCATAATAAAGACCCAGGTGAGCTGTTCCGCCAGCTTTCAAGGACAGACATGACTCCCTTTGCCCAAACAGGACATTCTAACTTTTGTACATGTCTGAAGTCTTAGGAGATGAAATTGGGGGCCTGAGAAAGGAGAGATAGAGGTGCTATTCTGCCAGGATCCAAGGAGATAAGAATTTTTTGACTGCCAGCAGTGGAGTAAGTTGAATCTGCAGGGTCTGACATCGGCAAGAACAATTAGTATGAAATTGGGATTTTCTTTAAATATCAAAAAATCCCTGAGAGGGATCAGTGAGGTGGTGCCACTATACTGATGATGTAATATATGTTATACTTAGCTGAAAAAATGTACTGGTGAGTCAGGGGCAGTCCTGTGGGGGTGCACATGCTTGTGCAGAGGATGACAAAATAAATTTGTATGAAGACTGAAATGCTTTAGCATGTATTTGACACTATTAATTTGGAGTTGCTGTTTAAATCCACTAGTTTAGTGTCATGAGATGGTGGGACAGAATAGTGTTTTATACTCATAGTGAAAAGCAGTAAAAGAAGTTATCAGGGCTTTTGAATGGATCATTTGAAGTCTAAATACTTAGCCTCTACTTTCCCATACTTCTGTCTCCCATCTAACTACAACTAGACACTTAAAACCCAAAAGTATTGACGCTTTTATACTAACACTTGGTTGTGATCTTCATAGAGATGAATGTGGCTCATTCCTCATCCCCAGGGATACATGATTCACTGAACTAGAAGTGGGGATTTAGTCTGACTAAAGATCAATTCTGCCCTAGAGTCTATTAAACCGAATATTTTTTGAAAGAACAAGGAAAGCACATTCAAAATAATATGTGGCATCTGTCTCTCTGTTGTGTAACAAAGATGGGTAATTGAACTGGAAAGCTCTATGAGGTTTTTAGACGGAAAGCTTATCAAATTTAAAGTATTACTAGTCGTATAGATTATACAAGCAGTAATTACAGAACGATGGATTTTTTTCTTCTCCTCCAGTCAAATTATCCATCTTGTCTCGGAGCCATGGGCCCTGGGAATATTGGACCACCAAATAAAGAAGAGCTCAAAGGTAACAAAGCAGTATAGATAAATATAATCTTTTCCTTGGCAGAAAAATTATAGGGAGAGTAATACTAACACTAGTACTTGTAAAGATGCACTAAATAACAATGTATTGTATACTTGAAAGTTGCTAAGAGAGTAGATTTTAAGTGTTCTCATCACAAATAACTGATAAGTATATGAAGTAATACATATGTTAATTAGCTTGATTTAACCATTCTACAATATATAAATATTTCAAAACATTATGTTGTACATAATAAATATGTATAGTTTTTATTTGTCAATTAAAGTGAATAAAAAAGAAAAAAGAAAAACTAAAATAATTGTGGAAATGATAAACAGCCATTTATATATAAAAAAGTTTTTACTCTACTGCTGGAGGTAAGTAGTATTTTTAATAATGGAAATTAATATACCTAGGATTATCCACATTCCTTGGTATATTTTCTGAGATAGAAGATCATGAAAGTCATGTGTGATCAGATAATTTTTTATTTTTTAGGGTCTATCAGGATGCTTAGCTTCTTTACCTCCCAGCCTCCTATATTCTGGCAATTTCATAGAATTCATTCCTCAATTCATTCAATAAATATTTTTTGAGAGGGGTCTCACTCTGTCACCGGGCTGGAATGCAGTGACACGATCATAGCTCATGGCAGCCTTGAACTTCTGGGCTCAAGCAATCCTCCTACCTCAGCTTCCTGAGTAGCTAGGACTACAGATGTGTGCCACCACGCCCAGCTAATTTTGTAATTATTTTGTAGAGATGGGGTTTTGTCATGTTGCCCAGGCTGATCTTGAACTTCTGGCCTCAAGTGATCCTCCCACCTCAGCCCCTCTCAAAGTGCTGAGATTACAGGTGTGAGTCACCACACCTGGCCTTAATAAATATTCATTGAGAGCCTATTATGTATCAGGCAGTATGATCAAAATGATGCAGATCAAAGCAGAAAGAGTCCCTGCCCTGACTGACCTAATAGATTTTTGGAGAGAACAGTAAAAATCTACACAATTTTATCTTACATTGAAATGCTTATAAATTAAAGTTTATGTGGTTATTTATAAAATCACAGGTCCAGTAAACGAGAATACATAATTTTTTATGTTTTTCCAGCATTTTGGTCTATACATTTTTACAGAGTTCAACATTTATAGATCTTTAAAAATATAGAAGGCTTTCTGTTGATCACGATTACTGTTAAACCAGAGGATAGGCAGGAAGAAGAAGTGAATTTTATTCATCAATTTAGCTAATTGTGAAAGATTTTATCTGGAAAATGTTTAAAATAATGACTAAAATGAAGTATGAGGATGGTTTTTAAATTTCAGTTATTATTGCTGTACATACTCAAGAGGCTACTTGCCTTACTCAAGAGCTATTCACTCCATGGAGGACTAGTTCAAACTTGATGTATTTCTGTACTGCCTGTATTTCTGATAATGTAGATCTAATAATCTCTAAATTCTGAGGGTAATCATTCATATGTAAATGTTCTATAAAAATCTGTAGTTAGACTTTACAAAGCCCATGCTAGATAGAAGCAGATAATTTCAAAAGAATTGGCAGAATTGAGAACCTGGCAATCAGGTACGTTTCTGAGAATGCTTTAAAGGACTCACAGTAATGCCCTGCACTTAATGCTGGTCTCCATTTGATGCCACAATAGTTAGAACAAATGTAAGCTGGGTTTTTCCATGTCTATTGGAGCCTATCTACTTTTAAACATTTTAAGATGACATGTAGAAACCCAAGCACATGCTCAGTTCTGCATAAAGGACAAGTGATAGAGATACTCTTTAAAGCTCATGTCTACATGAGGAAAATACTGGATTACAAAATGATCATTGCTTCCACTGCTTTCAGTTTCTTTAATTGATATTATTGTTTTAAGAATTATGTCATGTTTGCATGGAAAAGATATCAAAGGGTTTTTTATATAGCAAAACACAATGCAAGATATTTCTATCCAAATCAGATTGATTATATTTTTACATATGACCTTATTTATGTTTCTGAAAAAAAAACGCGTAATATTTCTTTGCATATATATATAGAGAGAGAGACGGGGTGTGGCTGGGGGGAGAGAGAAACCGGAAGCACCAGAATGTTAACATTGATTATCTCCAGGCAGTTGGATTGTAGATTATTTTCTTCTTTTGTTTATGTGTTTTTCCCAAATTTTCTACAGCTGTTATTACAATTCTACAATGTATTTGTTCTGTATTGACAAAATTATTTAAAGTCAGTCATTATAAATTTAGCTTGTTTTGATCAGAAAAATATCTAGTGATTACAAATAGAGAACGTTTTACTTGAGTTATCCCAAACTGAGGGTTAAGAAGAACAGGAGCAATTTAGAGGAGGAAAACAAGTAACAGCTTCGGCTTTATCTTCGCTTTCTCCACAGTCATCCCTGAAACCAGTGAGGAAAAGAGCAGGGACATCTGGAATCCAGAAGAGGTTCCAGAAGGAGCAGAGCATGATGATATGTGGGATGTTAGAGAAATCCCAGAGTAAGTCAAACGAAGCCAGGAATGTGTTTAGGGGTTTAAGTAAGATGTGTCATCTGATTCCATTCTATTTTTGACAAGATTCATAAAGTAACTTATACCACATAAAAGATAAAACTACAGCAACACACAGAAGGCATGTATAATGGATGATTTTTTTTTTCTTCTAGAGTAGAAGCAAATACTAAAACATAACACCTTCCTTGCAGTTATTATCTAGCAAAAAACAAAAAATACAGTCATTTCCATTATAAATTTATATTTAATGTCAGTTTGTTGTATAATGTGAAACTAACAGTGGAAGAAAACCAACCCATTAAATTGCAAGCATTCATATAACTAAATTTCAATACCATGTTTATTTTTCTCGTTGATTTTCCTGAGTTCTAAGTAGATTCTAGTTATCAGCCCTTTATCGGATTTGTAGCATGCAAAAATTTTCTCCCATTCTGTAGGTTGTCTGTTTGCTCTTGTGACAGTTTCTTTGGCTGTGCAGAAGCTTTTTAATTTAATAAGGTCCCATTTATTTATTTTGGTTGTTGCTGTGATTGCTTTTGGGGTCTTCTTCCTAAATTCTTTGCCTAGACCAATGTCTAGAAGAATATTTCCAACATTTTCCTCCAGAATTCTAATAGTTTCACTCCTTAGGTTTAAATCTGTTACCCAGC
>CAUYSK010025279.1:0-16427 GCA_963575035.1 Avahi laniger | reverse complement strand
AGCATGTCACAAAACTGACACTGTCTTGTTGCATTTGTACAAATATAGTTAACAATACTTATAACTTGTTCCAAAGTGTCACTTAAAATGGTAGCTTTAGCACAAAGATTTTGCTGATGCAAGATACAATGAAAGGAAATGAGAGCATCTGGGTACTTTTTTATCTGTGCAATAGACCCTCATGTATTCCAGTCATGGAAGGTGCACGCTGTGTACATACACTCACTAAATTTACCAAATTCAGTCCAACCTCATGACATTTAACGTGAAAGTTGTTGAAGATATCTATTCCCCTTGTTCTGTTTGCAAGAGTGCTGAAAGCCAGTAACTTTTTACAGCAAAGAAAATCTTCTGTTATGACCCAAATAAAATATAAAACCTGTGCCAAGTCAGTAGTATCAGTTGATTCATCCAAAGCAATTGAATAACATATATTTTCCTTTTGAAGTATGGCATGAAGTTGTTCAGTTAAATTGAAGGCTAATTCATTCTGCCAATCAGTTACGGTTCTCCTTGAAAGAGGCAGTTGTTTGTACTTTGAAACGTTATCAGGGTCTAAGCATCCTACAGCTTCAACAATGCATTCTTTCATAATTTCTACATCACTGAATGGCTCCCCTTTTTTCTTGAATATGTAAGCTACTTTATAAATTGCATCAGTGGCATTATTTCCAGATCTTATTGCTGCTTGAAAGAATTGTCTTTGCTTTTGTTTTTCATCTTTTAATTTCTGCAATACAACCTTTAGTGCCTCTTCAATTCAAAATATTTGTGGTCCTTACAAGTGTTAGAATGCTGACAAGCATTGACTTTCTTTAATGTTGATATTGCAGTATCACAAAGCAAGCAAATCATCTTATCTTTAGCAGAAACAAAATAATATTGCAATTCCCAATCCTCATTAAAATATCTGTTTTCTTCCTTCAGCGTTCTCTTGGTCTTCTTTGACACGATGGGCTGTTAAGCAGACAGAACTAAAAAATACCGTCAACTGTGCAACTATTCACAAATTCCACCTCAAACAGAAACACAGTGCAGTGTTGTCAAAAGCTGATAACAGACTGATGTACTCGACCCCCCCAAACTCTCACCAGCCAACCTCGTGTGGTAGTGGTACCAGTCAGGTAGGGGAAGTTAGAACTAAATCATGAGTGTAGCAGCCATCAGTTTAGCCCTTTTGGCTTAACTAATGTTCTAATTATGCCAGTCAAGCTGGGGGGATTATTTTGTTGCATTGTATTTTACTCATTTATTTTAAATACATTCATTTTAAAATAAAATTAAAAATGTAAAAGACAAATATGTATTAATAAAAATGAAAGGATTTGTTCTGTAAAATTTATAGTGAGCCAAAAGGCCAAAATTAGGAGCCTAGAAGCCCACATGTGGCCTTAAGGATGCAGGTCCCCCACCCCTGGGCTAGACTAGCCTGGCTGATATGTCCCCCAGCCCTTAGTGGCTCTCAAGATCGCAGTGGGGGATGTCAAAGTATTTTCAGTAAAGTTGCATGAGCTCAAAAATGTTTTTGCTTTTAGAGGGAATTTTATACACGTTTTATACACGTGACATCAATTAGCTTTCAGGCTGGTCAGAATTCACAGGCTGTTTGTAGTATATGTCATTTCTTGGGTAGACAGACCTTTCAAACCATTGGATCCACAGTGGCATGAGGTTGATAAAACAGAACTTACAGTACAAAAAAAAAGTTGGGAAACATAGATAGTTGCCCCCTCATTTTAGGGATCAAAACAGAGACCTTGAGGGAGAAGCTAGGGATTCATCCCAGATCACATCTAACCCTTATGCAGATAGAGCAAGTCACCAGGTCAGAAGTCAAGGGTGAGGAGTAAAATGCCCTCACGCCTTAGGTCAGCCTGATCAGGGTCAACAGTTGCTCAGGGATTTCAGCTCCAAAGAAAGTTCCTCCCTGTTCTAGGGAAAATTTTAGGAAATCAATTGCTCCGCATGGGTCTGTCCCAAATTCAGCTACAAAAACCAGGCACAAATGAGACCAAGGCAGGCACCAGCTAGTGTGTTTCCATGTGATGTTGCCAGATATCACTTTTTCCAGAAAAGCCTGAAAACTTGGTGAATATATGAGATCTCTGTATTTTTTAATGCTGGCAATCATTTGAAAATGAAAACAAAAATTCTATACTGGTCAAACAAAATTCATCTGAAGGTTGGATTAGACCTTCAGCCCATCTAGCTATCACCTGGGCTCTCTTGTTTACTTGAACTGGAGGGATGTGACCGTGTCCACGGCCAGTCAGCCCACAGAAACATTACCCCCACCCTGGTAGGGTTACCAGATTTAGCAAATAAAAACACAGGTGAAATCGAACTCCAGATAAGGAATGAACAAGTTCTTTAGTATAAGTATGAACAGGCAATACTGTATAAATATTATATATTATATATAGGTATTATATATATTATACTATGTATTATATATTATATAATATTCCCTGGTCATACTTATACTCTACAAATACTTATATACATAAAAGTCTATATATACATATAAGTACATGTATACATATATATGTACTTATACAAATATTGCCTGGGACATGCTTGTACTAAAAAAATTATTGTTTTTCTGAAATTCAAATATAACTGGTATCTTGTATCTGTCTTCTTTCTTTGGCCTCAAATAACCAAGAAATCTGGAAAACAAAGGTTTTCTTGGTCACCTCAGAGCAAGTCCGCAAAGCTCTGCAGTGTGAATGACTGGGACACTTGGATGGCCTAGGAAGTACTTAATTCCACCTACAGGGCAGCTTCTCCCCTGCACCAGTGGCCACCAGAACTGGCTGATCTAGTCGGGCTTCCCTGGTTTCCTCCAGATGGCAGCCCTTTAAGGCCACGCAGGCACACATTTTACTCTCCCCGTCCCTTCCCTCCTCTGAGGGCAGGCCGGCTGCCCGCGGGGGCTTCTGCAGGGCTCTTTGCAGTCTCTGCTATCAGAGCTGTTGCGGATACCTGGGATCCCAGCGCGCAGGCGTGCTCGCCTCCGCCGCCCTCTGAATGCTCATCTAGTCTGTAGGTCCTAGTGGGGACCAGAGATGTGATGCTAAGCTGGGGTGGCTCCAGGGGTCCCCCCATCCCTGGGAGAGGGAGGCCAGCTCAGAAACCACAATTCTCCCTCCTTTCTGTAGACTCAACTATCTCACCTTGTCTGCCCTGCTCCCTGGCGGAGCTGCGGGTATTCCTGCTGGCGGGGCAGCCAAGTAGAAATCCTAGATGCTACCGCCCGCCCACCCCACACCCTTATGGTGGCACAGGTCACTCCCACGATCAGACGGGGCAGAACTGCGCAACCGAACGTGCTAGAAGCCCCAGAGAGCTCTGCCCCAGGGAGGGTCTCTGTCTTCACTGCCTCCTTCCTTCCCCTCTTCCTCCTCCTGCCTCAAAGGAGCCCCTGTAAGGTAACTGGGTCCTCTACTATATTTCAAAATGCTTACTGACCTGGTCTCACTCTAAGTTTTCTTTTAAAAAAACTCTCTTTTGGTAGTTTTTCTTTTAACTGATCAAACCAGGCCCTAACTCTGAAGGGAAAATAATTGTCCTCGTACCCCAACCCCTGTGGGAATGATTTAATTAACATTATTAGTTGCTTCTGAACACTGGTGTTAACGCCCCCAGGAGCATTTTAAAAGGTTTTGAACAGATTCAATGCACTTTTACCCTGAGAGAGTATGTTTTATTCACCTGGTGGGTAATTTAAAGATGAGCAATATCCTTCAAATATTATGACTAGTGGATTTGTCTTGTTCTCCCCTCACTGGAGGGCTGGATTGGGCTTCCGAAGGAAGGCTGCTCCTTGGACAGGAGTGGACTTAGCACTTCTCATTGTGATTGTGGATTCCTGAGAGGGAGGGGGATAGCCACCCCCCCAGTGGTTCTGATTGAGGTTTGTGGGCAGATCTGGATCTAGATTGTTAAAAGACACCTTAGGGGATTCCAAATCCAGTGAGTCATAGACCACTCCTTGAGAAACTTTGGATGAAATGGTCTTTCTGGCTATCTACTATTTGTCTAGCACTTTTAATAAAGTTGTGACTTAAAATTACATTTCTTCCCTAGCGGCAATAGAGAGCATATATTTGAGTTTAATCCGGGAGTCATTTTACCGTAGCTTACTTGGGAATCTCTGTGATCAACACGTAGATACATCAGTGAGATAGAAATTTACTGGGTGGGTCTGTTCACTGCCAATGGGCTGGGGCTTCTCAGGAATGCCTTGCGAGTCCTGTGCTATGGGGCTGGAGTGTGTGAATGCCATGGTCTGTAGTCACAGCAGTCCTGGGGGAGAGATCCTTGGATTTTAGTGGAATAGAATACAGCAAAGATGCCTTTGAAATAGCCTCACCCTTTCTGTTTGATCAAGGTATTAGTTATGACCACCTAGCAGAGGGAAAATGCTGATTTCACCCATCTACCTCCGCTGACCTCCAGGGGGCAGCAGAGCCAGGGAGAACATTAATTTATGCGGCCTGGAGGGGTCCTGCAGGTGGTTCTTGACTGGCTGCTAGACAGGGAGGGTTCTGGTTGCTCTAATGTCCAGGATTCTGCAGCCACATCCTCTCAGGCCCCCACATGCTGCCCTCAACAGCCACTGCCGCAATTCCCACCTGTGATGGAGGTGTCTCCAGACCCAGGAGAAAGCCAGGTGGCTGGACAAAGGCCTGGAGCTCCAAAAAACCCGGTGAACTCCAAGCCCATAAACTGGATCCAGACTGCTGAAACTGAAGCCCAGCTCCACCGCTTCCAGGTAGTTGACCTTGGGCAAGTTACTTCTTTGCTTCCTCATCTATCAAATGGGAATAGTAATCTACCGACCTCATGTGGTTGTTGAGGATTAAATGAGTGAAGAGATGTGAGTCACTCAGACCAATGGCTGGCACAGATTAAGTGCTTTGTAAGTACCTGTCCCTGCATCACACATAACTCCAAACCATTTTTGGAAAATGAGGGAGTCCTTGTGGAATTAGTTTTTAATAAATTAATTGCATTTGGATTGGATTTAGATTATTAGAGGTTTTTAAATAATGCCTAACGGGTGCTTTGAATTGCTAACTTGAATAAATCTGTGTTGAATTAATATGATTTTCTCTGTGGGTATAAACAGTGGTATACAGAGCATGATTCCAAATTTCAAAACTCTAGATATAGGATATCTTTAATACTAAGCTGCATGAGACATAATATTTCTTGAAGATTCAGAGTCTACAGTGAATCTCGGATATTACTGTATTAAAGATATACAGATGGGCTAGTTCACAGGGCCCTCTTGAAGATAGGAAATTGTCTAAGTCAGTGTTTGCTGCGGGCATTTTCATTCATTTACCTGCTTTGTTTTCCATGTGCTGTTGTCCATTCACGCAGCTCCATATGACACCTGTCCTTTTGGTTGCTGGTGGCCTGAGCTTATTTAAGACAATCCTTAGAGACAAACTGAGGTCAGAATGGAGGGCTGACCTCACAGATGCCACTAGTAGGTGCTCAGTAAAGGCTGGTTCTCCTACCTCCCTCCAATTGAGTGAGATTTTTTTTGAAACTCTAAGTGAACTAAAACAACTTCCTATTTTCCCATAGGGCACAGGTCAAATGAGATGGGGTGACGAAGATTTACCAATGGCTTCCATAGCTACTTATTTTAATACTCAAGCTGTTCTCTTGCAACTCATTCGTTCTTTTTCTTTCTCCCTATCTTTTCCTAAAGTGTAGCTTAGGGAAAGGGTATTAGACTTTAGTGTATCTTTGTGCAAAGTAGAAAAAGGCTTCTCCCAAAACAGCACCTTTTCTGTTCTGGCAGATTTGTAAAGGGCACCCACTCTGGATCTGAGCTCCCACCTGCTCCCTTGGCTGCAGCCCTTGGTGCAGTACACAAAATGCTCACCCACCACAGTGGCCTGTGTCACCCAGTGCTCCCTGCGGGCAGGAGCGATGAGGAAGGCCAGGGACTGTGTGGGAGCCAGCAGTCTGCTGGTGAAGACAGGCCCACTTGTATCGCCACAGCAGCCCCTGGGGCTGAGAAAGGTCCCCTGCCAAACTCACCTGCCCTCCCTCCACAGAAGGTGTCACACATCTGGTTCTGCCATGTTTAGCTAGGAGACAGAGATTCCTTCTTTTTCTCCAAGGAACTTTCCACGAACCTTTGGAATTTAAATTGCAATGTAAATGTGAGGTTGTGGTCTAAAAGCACCGAGCAGTGACTCAAGTCCTCTGGAAGGATAAGTTTTCTCAATAACTGCTGAGTTTACTTTTGGTTAAGTCCAGTGGCTTTGCTCATGGGATAAACGAAATTCTTGACCCAGCCTAACAACCCCAGAAAACTCTCAGAATCCAATTAGTAAATAAATTCCATTGTAATTTAAGGAAAAACCACTACCCTTGCTATTTACCCTTCACACTGAAATAGTAAATGATACTGTGGGAACACTGAAGAATATCTCCTGACTGGACCATCAGCACGAGGTAAGATTGCCTCTTCTGAGAGTCCTCTGCCCTCTAAGGTTGGAATTTGGGGAGGATGCATTTGTAAATGATTTTTCCCCAGTAATGACAACATTCAGTACCACATAAGAAATGAAATTGAAGCATTGATCTTATTCTTCAAATATAGGATAGCTTCAATATTAAAATTAACATATAAATTTCGCATCCATCTTATTTTCGACTCACTTCTGCTGAGTAAATGCACATATAAAGAATGAATCACTGAAACAGTATGCAGTGAAATAAAGTTCATTTTTCAAATATGTCAGTTCAAATGCAGTCACAGCCTGTTTTCTGGGCACCCAACAAATGTTCCCAAGATGCTCCCTCTCCCACCACTTCCCACCCAATCTATCCTTAGGGCCAGCAGGGGACCTTGGGAGTTGAGTCCCTAAAGAGCAAATCTGGTAATCTACGCCTTTCACCTCCTTCTCTAGTCCTATTTCTTTTTATAAATTTTAAATGTTCTTATGAGCCTGTTGATTAACTTAGCCTAGAGCAGTGGTTTAGAATCATTGCCCCTTTTCCCTGGCATCTGTCACCTCTCCAGATTGTTCTGCTATTAATGCAATCACAGCCGTATACCTAACAAATGCCTGGCTTCTCAATTCATCCCCAAAAGTACTCCCCTCACCCCCATCATCAAGAGTGTTGAGATGTCTCGAAATTCAAAGCTCCAGGGCAAAACCTGTTCCCAGGTGTAAACCGGGAATCATGCAGCAGGAAAGGGTCAGCAGCTCCAAAAAGCTTGGCCTTCCCCTTGGGGAAAGGATAGAGCATTGATGCTGTTATTGAGTCTTCACCAACCTGACATTTCCAGAAACAGGCATTTCTGATCCAAATGTGTACTCAAACTAGTAACTGACATTAATGCCAAAACTATCTGAACTAGATCTAGCATATGTACTAAGACTGCTTACAAGTTAAAGGTTACCCTTGCCATGGCAAAGTAGCTGGGTGTGCAGGGGATTTGGAAATCTCAGCACAAAGCCTTTATATCCCTCAGCCCTTTAACTTGGCACAGATCTAAGAAGAAAATTGGAGATCATTCCCAAATCTTAGTGAGTTTATGAATTACCTGGAGAGGATGATTTAAAATATACTGCTTAGGCCACCAGGGATTCTGACTCAACAAATCGGGCCCAGGAATCTACACTAGAGACAAGCATCCGGGTGCAGGGACCACTCTGAGAGAGTGCTCTAGAGCAGCACGACCAACCCACTCACACTCACAAGCATCTTAGATGAACAAAGCACCTCCACAAAGACCAGGAGTTGGCAGATCTTCACCAGAAAGGGAAGAGAAGCGCTGTGGTTTAATGTGAATTAACTTTCTCTAAGACTGGACTGACTGACAGGTCAAACGTCAGCTGACAAAAGCTGAGTGTTCAGCCAAGCACCCAGATGTGCTGCCTGTGTGACAGATGGAATTCAAGCAGAAGTTGGTTGACTGCTTTTCTCTTTTCATCCAGATGTTCACTATCATGGGAAAGAGAACTGAATGCCCACAGGCAAATGAGCATTCATTTCCCCTGGATTCTACATGCTGCGGCTGGATGGTCTTTGAGAGCTGAGTTGGAATCTAAGAGGTTTTGCTACTTTAACCAGAGGGGGCACAGCCATCAGGACTGCACAGGGAACAAACGCTGGAAGGACGTAGGGTCTCAACAACCAATTTCTCATTTCTGACCCCTGACCACACTTACCCCACTGAAGCATACATTTCTTTCTTCAGACGATTATATTGAGGACCAAACATGCCTGCACTAGCCCACGAATAAACTGCCTTCCAGATAATTCCATTTTGCTGGCTGCCATAAAACAAGGTCAATGATATTGATGATTTGTAGCAAAATCAAGCTATAAGGACACTGTATCAGCGAAGTTTTGTTCAATTTGAGTGGTTCAACCTAAAGAAGTAACATCCGAGGACGCACTTTGTAGCATCTTGGCTTATGTGGCACATTATCATTGCTGCTTATTAAACAAATGTGGGTAAACTTCTGTAATGAAGATGCTTTTGAAGTACATTTGTCCTAGGTAGGTCCAGACATTAGCACACCACTGTCACGTAAAATGTCCTGGACATGTGTCTTTAGAATCAGGTAAATTATTCTCCTTTCCACTCCCTCACTTTCTTATGTAACCATAAATGTTTAAATATAACCCTAATAAAAATATATAACCCTAATAAATCATATTTACTTTTAAACACTCTGATATGTAACTATGTCAACTAAATACATAGAATAATAAAGAGGAAGAATAATAAAAGGAATTTTCCCCCTCAAAATTTCTCATTTCAAAAGTGCCCAATGGAAATAAAAATGAGAAAGTTCTTTTGTTTTAAATATCCCCTTTTCCCTGGGAACCCTTCCAAGGATGGGGAGTATCTCAAGCTGAGAGGACTTGCCCTTTTACCTCCCAGGACTAAAGAGCCCTTCAAAACTTATTCCCACATTGGGAACTCTCCCTGCATCCTTGTCAGGTAGAGACTTTTATTTATTTGCTTAGTTACTTTCTCTTCCACATTCGTTAGTTTATTGTCTGACCTGAGCAGTCATCTTACCTTTCAAACACTTTGAAGAATGGAAGCAGAAGAGGGTGGTGTGGGCATCGCTGAGTATTACTGTTTTGAAAATGCTCTCTTAAAAAATACCTGAGGGAGAAGTTTGCCAGGTATAGCACCCCCAAGAATGCTTTTCAAATGAAGAAACAAAGCCCTGACTTCCAATGTTTTGCCTCAAAGCAGAATGGCATCTTCTCCAAGTGAGAACGAGGGAATGCATGTCTATATTCTGAACGCGAAGCTGCTGAACTAACTTAATAGGAGCAATAGTTCTCATTTATGTCAAGTACTGTGTGCTAAGCACTTTCCTTGCTTCCCACACTCAACTGTACATTGTTGGTGGCTTTTTCTTTATCCTGGTTTTAATAGGATTCTCTATTATAATCCTTGCTTAGACTCATGGATATGTAACTTGGACAACAACATAGAAAGCACATTATCTTGCACACGTTAGGCACTCGGTAAGTATCTGCTGAAGAACTGAATGGATGGAGGGAATGAATTAACTCTATTCTTAAACAAACTCTGAATGCAGCCCTAAACTTTGCCACTCCTATTTCTCAAGGAATGTCTCGTTTAAGTGATACCTTGATTCCTGACTCATGTAGTAGGAAGTAGCTTTTACATTGAATTTCTATTTTTAGAGATCCTCTTTCCACAAGTAGAAATGACATAAACCAAGATCATCTCCTTAGTTTATTTCTTCTAGAGTCCTTAGCATGCTACATTAACCTGACAAAGCTTAATCTTGTGTTCATTTCACAATACATTTCATGCAGTTCACAGCTGTGATTGGTTTTACATTGACATTACACATGTTTCGATTCAGCCATGTGAAAAGAATATAATTCTTAATGGATTTTGTCTCTGCAAACTGTCCAAGCTTAAATAAGCATATGAGCAGTTTATTCTTAAGTGCATCTCTCTTTAAAATGCAAGAAGGATTTTTAGCATAAGAATATAACGTCCCTGTTTATAGTCCATTTGCAACTGAACCACTTCCTTTAGGTTTCACGTGTCCTGAGGAATCCTCATTTACGAAACTGCATTCAAGTATACTATTTTACTTCACATTCCAGATTGAGTTTAGGTGCAAGGCTGACCTTCAGCTTTACATCCCCAAATAAATCTTCCATGGGCCTAGCCTTCCCAAGACTATTCTTAGCATTAGACTCTCATTTACAATAAACATTCAGCACTAAAGCCACAGAGCAGAGCTATTTGGCATTTTCCAGTGAAGTGCAAGAAGTTAAATAAGTTATGTTTTTATTGCTAATGTATAGAATCAAGCATAGTCACTCTGTCAAACAGAAGGAAAGGGTATACACAAGATGTGGCCCATCCTCAGCCACCCCAGGGTCCAAATGCACAGGAAATTGTCACCTGGCCACCACCCATCTGGTACCACTTTAAGATGATGTGTTGAGTATTCTAGAGTCTGAGGAGTCAGACCTCTCGTCGAAGTCGTCCTCGGTGTACATGGACTGCTTTGACACAACTGGACACCCATCATCAGGAATGGAGATCCGAGGGTCTTCTGTGGCTCGGGCAGGGAGGACAGGCGAGCTCCTGAAGACGCTGGCAGAGTTACTGGGGAAAGGACTGACATACTGGGACCTCAGCTGATACTGCTGCTGCAGCGTCATGGTGTTCCACAGGGTGACATCATTGGGCAAAAAGGGGCTCGACTGGTTTCTCGCCAAGGTATTCCTCAGCATCAGCGGGTACCGGGGTGGCTGCGGGAAAGGGTGCTGCAGAGGCACGGCCAGGGGATTGGGGACGACGTTACTAGAGTCAGCAGAAAACCTCAACGTGTCTGGGACCCGGAAGGCCGACCCCACAGACCATTTGGAAGAGGAGATGGGGTAGGAGCTCAAGGTGTGTTCAAAGATGTGCCCATTGGAGGGCAACACAAGACTCTCGGGTTCTGCTGCAGTTCGCTCTGCTCCCGGGACTGAGGACCGGCTGGACAGAAGGACCTCCACGGCACTCACCAGGTCTCCGCCACAGCCCTTGAGGATGAGCTCCAGCACTGTTGGCTTCTGGTTGGGGAATATTTTTTTTAGCACTTCCAGCGGTGGTCTGTTGGCTTTCAAGCTGAAGGGCAGAGAAACAGTCCCCGATGGGCCCTCAATCAGGAGGTGATTCTGCTCTGCGTGGTACTTGGGGCTATCAGGGTGGCTCTCAGGGTTGCCTCCGTTTTTCTGGACCGCGTAGCCCCCTTCGTCCACGGACACTATCTCGGGGCTCTCAGGGGTGAAGCAGCTCTTACTCTTAACTACATCTGGGGAGCTCCTCTGGTCAGTGTCTTTGTCGCTGAAGGCCTCCGTATTGTCTCCTGAGCTGCTGTCCCCAAGTCGTTCTTCGGTCAAATCTGAAAAACAGAGAACAGCTGGGTTAATCCTTTCCTGGTGTGCATAAAGAGGAACAGATGTGCTCAGAAGAGAGCTGTATGCAGGCTTTTTGGACGAGAAAACGCATCCCAGTGGGTTATATTATACTGCATGCCCTAAAAAAAAAAAACAACCCAAACTATGTTATTGGCAAGTGGCAATAAAAACACAAAACCTGTAAAGATCTAGAAATCAGTGATTTCTGATAATGTTGTGTGGTACAAAGAAGCTTGTCTTAAACACAGAATGGCTACATGAACCTATAACCATGGAAGACGTAGCTTTCATAGCACTAACATCTAAATAGGGAGCCTCTGCTCTGCGGGGCTGGAGGAGTCACGTGGAAAAGCCCAGGAAAAAGCCATAAATGAGCTCAGGCTTGTCTTCTAGCTTGTCTTCTGCAGATGAGGTACCCAGCTGTAATCTAGGGATGTCACCAGCTGGTGCACCAGACACCATAGGGAATTTAAATATTTTAAATCCATTTTCCCGTAGGTTGATTTTATATTAAATGTCTTGTGAACCCAGTCAGTATTGTCACCAGTTTACCATGTACAATAACTAGCTAATACAATCACTGAAGTGAAAGAAAGACACCTCTATACATTGAAATATTTCATAAAAGGCCACTCGAGGGATTGGCCAACTTGGTTGCCTGTAACTTGCACTAGACGGCAAACAAAACCAGCTGCGAATTCTGGATGGTTGGACAGGCTGCTAGAGAGGAAAAAGGAAATGGCTGGAAAGGATTTCTGAAACTGCATGGGAAACATTATCCATCAGTGCAAAAATGCACCCACAACTACAGGACCAGGATGGCAAGAGGTGCATGAACTGTTTTGTTAGTAAAGGACATAAAGATACCTTTTTGAATTATATTAAAAGAAGAAGGGGGAACAAATGCTTCCCAAATAAAACAGAGACTTCCTATGAAGTAAACTAGTTGCAAATTTGACATTTTGACCTAAGAATATTTTGACCTCAGATATTACCCCCCAAAGGGCTGGTAGCATTGCAGTGCTGCAGGCAGAAAGGAGTAGGTCAGAGTGGTTTGTTTTGCAGTTGTATATTCTAACGGACCTTTACAATTTTATTTATTTACACAATTTTCATTTACTTATACAATTTTTTGTAAGCAAGCTATATGCAAATAGATTTTTATCCTTTTTAAAAACACGTACTGGTTGTGGCCACTTGAAGCCAGGGTAACTGATGTAAAGATAAAAATTCTTAATAACTCAGTTGTTGGGTTGTAAACAATCCGGTTGCCTGTGTTTTCTACCACCCTGCACGAATAGCCTCATTGTCACCATCTCTGTGGGTACACCTGATTATATGCAGATAGCCAGCCAGTGAAATTTCATCAAAGCAGCTTCCAGAAACCATCTCCTCCTACTTGTTGTTGTTTATTTTAAAAGCTTTAAACAAAGGCCCATTTATGAACATTCTTCTAACACGGGATGTATCTCAAGTACAATTGGCAAACAAAACTTTGGTTCTTCACAAAGCAATAAATATGTGCCAAGCATAAATACATTTAAAAATATTCTCAAATTACATCAGTGCAACTTTCAAGCATGAATCTGATACAAATTCTTACTTAAACTGCTTCTTTTTTCAATGCAAAATATAAGGTTTTCAATGTGGGGTTCATTTGCAGCCCACACTTATGAAACCATTTTTGCTTCCTATAATGACTCCGGGATGCATAAAAGACCTATTTTTGTAAGAGAAACTTGACATATTCTCTCTTATAACTTCCTAGGACAGGGGAGCCAGCTTTTACCACCCCCACCCAAGTTAACACGGTAGGTATTTGAACTCCGTTTCCTTGATCCAAAAGAGAAAAACAGCCACAAAAAGCCTTCTATAGATTCCCATTCCAATCAGCAAGACCTATTTAAATTTTCCTGACTCATGACCCCATATACACCTCTTGGCTGTTACTCTATTATTAAACACCCGAGAGTGGGTGGCCACTGATAGTTATGTTGACTCAGCACTGAAGTGAACACACAACTAGATTGTGGCCCCTCCTCAGTGGAGCTTGGGAAAACAAGTCAAATACCCTCCCTATATAAATATGGACATAAAATAATATTTTAAATACTATGCACCTCTAAACAGTTTTCTTATTTAACTTTATCCTGCATTATCTATTATTATCAGCATCAAGTACCTAAATCCCTGAAATATGCAAGATACTGACAAAAACAGAATAAAACATGGAAAATACCAGAAAGTATAACACTTGCCCCTACCTTGTGGATCTTACTATCAAGTTGGGGAAATAAGAAGCACGGTGCAGGGGAAAAGCAAACAGGGCCCAGGCAGGATTTGCAAAGCATCAGACATGACGCACATTATACACCAATGTTCTTTGCAGCACTGTCTCGGTAGTCAAAGATAGAAGCAACCCAAATGTCCATCAAAGGACAAATGATAAATAAAATGTGGTATATACATCTAGCCTCTAAAAGGAATGAAATTCTGACACATGCTACAACATGGATGAACCTCGAGGACATTATGCTAAGTGAAGTAAGCCAGACACAAAAGGACAAATATGGTATGATTCCACATACGTGAGATACCAAGAATGGGCAAATTCCCAGAGACAGAAAATAGAATGGTGGTTACCGGCAGCTGGGAGTAGGGGAAAGGGAGTTATTGTGTAATGGGTATGGAGCTTCAGTTTGGAATGATAAAAACGTTCCAGAGCTGGACAGTGGTGATGGTTGCACAACACTGTGAATGTACTTAATGCTACTGAACTGCACGCCTAAAAATGGTTAAAATGGTAAACTTTGGGTTATATATACTTTATCACAATAAAGAAGAAAAAATATGACACTGTCATATACAGAGGATGGTGAGATTTTCTTTAAAAGAAACAACTAGTTCTTCTTGGGAACTAAGGATATACAAGCACAGCTAGAAGGCTAAAAACTCGGCTAATTTTAAAATGTGAGAACCTAAAAATAGCTTGGTATTTTTTTCTTTTTTAGAGGTGGGCTCTTGCTATGTTACCTAGACAGGTGTTGAACTCCTGGACTCAAGAGATCTTCCCACCTCAGCCTCCCAAGTTGCTGGGATTACAGGCAAGACCACTGTACCCAGAGTTAAAAGGGGAACTGGGGAATGAAGTTCTGACTAATCTAAAGAATCTACCATTATAAAAATCGAGTTTTTTCAAGATGGCAACAGATATACTGTCCCAATCAACTGCACACTGGAAGGCAGGATTGTAAGTCTAGCAATACGAAATTCCCCTTTTGTACCTATTTTCCTAAGTTCTGCAGAACAGACAGAAACTGTGATTCCCCCAGACTGGAAAGGCTCATTTTGTTGTGTTATTCTTTGCGTCTGCTACTGGGACATGCCAGTGCATCATGCACTTCTGGTTACTTGTCAAGAAGTGGTGACAGATTGTGCTGAATCACCTATACTCTCTCTACAAGCTTCTGGGCTGATCAGCCTCTCCACCTGGGTGTCCAGGCTATGCCCCCAAAAGTAAGAAAAGCTAACAGTATGTTACAGGAATCAAATCTACAAATTCAGGGCATTCCAACCAACTGAGTTCAGCACTGTTTATACTGGGTTCAGAGGGAAGACAGAAATCGATGGGAAAAAAAAAAAAAAAAGCAACAAGTGGGACACACCTGTGGGGTTCCTGCACCTGAGCCGCACATAAAATCCTGTTAAGGGATGCTGGGTAAGGAGAATCCCCATCAATATCCAAGGTTGTTGGGGTTTCAAAACTAGACCTTGCAACCAAGAATAACTCCTCATCAAGGGCAGAATATACAGTCCCTACAATTTTGTGGCACTACGGTGTCTAGAATTGGTTGTATTTTTCTACCTAAACTTTCTACCAAACGTTTTCAAGCGTATTGAAAATTATTCTATTATAAGTACAGACTTTCACAAGTAATTATAGAGGGTGAGTTTTGAGCCCAGTAATAAAGTGTAATTTAATAACAGGTGTTTCTTTACATTTCCAAATTTTTTCTTAAATGAACTTTACAAATTGTTCAAGTTGGTTTAAAACACAAAAGCCTTTCTAGATGCAGAAAGGTGAAACTGCCAACTAACAACATGAAACAGGAAATATTTCCGAAATACTTTACCCTCTCTCTTCTTGAAATTGAGACCCTAATTCCTAAAGAGTAAGAATATATTTCAACTGATGATAATTTATCCCTATTATACAGGTGCAAAAAGTCAAAACTACTAAGATCAAAAAGTGGAAAAAATAAATTTTATCTGATATTACAAACCAGTTATTGAAGGTGATAGAATCTGCTGTTTCTATTGCTAAACGCATAAATATTTTTTAAATCTTACTAAACGTCCATGCTCCAGTTTCATATTTCATGAGCAGAAACACTCACTCATCCCTGAAATAAAGAGTAAAGGTTTCTGAAACAAGTAGACATTCAATTAAGAAGAAAATTTTTTTCTGTGTATAACAGTGCTACCAACTTCAAAATATATACGCCATAAGATAGCTATAAGGCTTTTTTTGGCCACAAGACTTTTTTTTTTTCCACAAGACTTTTAACTAAGGAGAGAATGAACACTCACAAAAGTGACTTCCAATATAAAATTAATTTACAAAATGTAACTTTCTTTAGAGGATTTTTTCATATGAAAATACAGCTCAAGAAAAAATTCTATGTATTTATTTCAAATATTTTGAGATATCATACCACAATATGTGAAACAATCTGACACATAAAAATGGAAAATCTTTCTGACTTAGATGTCTTGAGTTTTATCCATTCTATCTAAATATATCTATCAAAACAGGCCGGGTGCGGTGGCTCACGCCTGTAATCCTAGCTCTCTGGGAGGCTGAGGTGGGCGGATTGTTTGAGCTCAGGAGTTCGAAACCAGCCTGAGCAAGAGCGAGACCCTGTCTCTACTAAAATTAGAAAGAAATTAATTGGACAACTAAA
>CAUYSK010025275.1:0-15668 GCA_963575035.1 Avahi laniger | reverse complement strand
CAAATTGGTACTAACTGATCAACACTAGGGTGATCACATGGCAGAAATACTCTCCAGGGATTAGGGGGATGGGGGGCGAATCTACAACTAAAGGACACGGGGAGCACTAAAGGGAGGGAAGGGCACGCCTTTAACCTGCATATGGGGAAGGCAAAGACATAAAGTGTAACTAGGATGTTTGTACCCTCACAATACCTTGGAATAATAATATAAAAAAAATAAAAGGAAAAAAAATCAGTTTTTCACAGTTTGAGATTTATCTTTTAACATACTCAAACAAAAGGAGTCATGGTTTAAAGTCAAGAAAAAGCCTATAATATATAATTAAGGTTGAATTTCTGCACACCAAATAGAGTTAAGAAAATGGAACAAAACAACACAATCAGCAATGAAGCACCAAATGCACACCAACCATAAAAGAGAGTTTTTTTCTATTAAAAATAAAAACAATATAGCATGCGAAATCCAAAAGAAAAAATGTATAAACTAGACTGTGCTTTCCTGTCAAGTATGAGACACTCCCCAATAAAATACAAGCACCAGTGAAGGTACATTTTGGTTTCTCCCTTTAACATTCCTTGCTTTTAAAAATGGGCTGCGAATAGCACATCCCAATAGCACATTTGAAAGATACGTTATACTACTGTGGTGTAACCTAAAAGCAGGTATAATAAATTTCCTGAAGAATCATCTGCTCCTAGAATGAGTGATTTATGTAAAACATTTTTAAAGAGTTGAGCCTATTTAATAAGAGTATTATGGAGCCTGCAGCAGATATTGTGACCATGCCCCACAATCAGTTCACGGGGATCTTAACCCTCCGCCCCCCTGAGCCTGTCTAGGGATGGACCAACGACAAAGGAAGAGAGGCTTGTTAGGGGCTTCTAAGAGAGAAACTTTCCTGCTCCTTCCTAAAGACCATGAAAAGCCAAACGTGAATCAGGAAACACGCAGCACTATTGGCCACTTGGCAGTCTCCAAGGACTATGAAGAGAAAGAGTGTTGGGATGAAACCAACACTGTGGAAAACTGGAAAGATCCCAGGTTTTGACTGCCACTGAGATGCTAACAACCCTGACACCTTCCTTTCTTCTGGATTTCCAGTCATGTGAGCTGAAGTCCTTGTTTAAGCCATTTTGAACAGAATTTTCTGTTACTTGTAGCTTAAAACACTCTAACTTGAAAATGCATTTCGTCCTGGAGAATCAGTCAAATTCTTCAACATGCTAAGGGTCAAGTTGTACACAGTGGCAGACATTGATTGCACTGGCCCTCCATCAGATGGAATTAGAAGAAAAGATTCCCTATGTCTTCTTTTATTAACAGTTTCATAAAACACCATCATATACTAAGAATGACATATTCTATTTTGAAATGAGTATTACCAGGCTACATGGAAATGGAGTGATTTGTACAACTCTGTCCAAGAGATATTCCTTTAGAGCCACTTTGATTTGCCATTCTGGAATACAGTTTTATACCAACCAGTGAGCAGTTTAATTGAATGGCAAGGGAGTACGTATCAGTACCCAAGACCCTACTAAAAGTTATGGACCTTTCCATTTTTATGAGCAAATGAAACCACTATCTCAAATATAATAAATATAATATAGACTTAATTTGAACTTAATACACAATTTATCTGTAAGGATTACTACAATAATCATCATCCTGTCTTCCAAGAAAAAGTATACTAATACTTCAGACTGGGACTGTAGTAAACAATATTCATAATGCAGCTAGTAGTAAAGAAGTATCAATACTACTGATGATTTCAATATGCATATACAAACCTAAATTGCAAATATTTAAATATCATTTCATAGAATTTTTTACAGATATGAAATTCACATAGCATAAAATTAACTCTTTTGAAGTGAAAAATTCAATGGCATTTAGTACATTCAAAAATGTTGTGCAACCAGCACCTCTATCTAGTTCCGAAACATTTCATCACCCTGAACAAAAACCCTGTACCAGTTAAGCAGCACTCCCCATTCCCAGCTCCCAGCAACCACAAATCTGCTTTCTATCACTATGGATTTACATTGTGGATATTTCATATAAACGGAATCATACAATATGTGACCTTTTGTATCTGGCTTCTTTCATTCAGCATAATGCTTTCGAGGTTCATTCCACAGAATTTTAATAAACTTAAAAATTATGCCAGAAAGAGAGCTGGTTTTAGAACTCCCTGGAGAGAAGTCTACAGTGCAGCCACAGAGACTCTGTATGGGCCCAAAGTTAAAGCCTTTGGGTCACAAAAATCAACTGTACAAATATAGAATAAATCAGGTAAGCAGCAGCCAGTTGGAAAAATATTTTAAAAGGAGTTGGCGGGATAGAAAGAGAGATGAAGCAGCAATTAAATCTTAATGATGAGATAAGTCTATGGTATTTTACGTATTTTTCTATTTATTTAGAATATCTCACCATAAAAACATTTTAAAATTTTTAAACAGATTAAGTGATTTTCTTTGTTAAGTTCAGAATAAAACAACGGTATGTATTTCATCTAAAATTCTAATACAGTATTTTCATGAGGAGTCCCCAAGCTCTAAAACCCCCATACAGCATTTGGAATCTGGAGTTTGTATATGGTAATGGTGAGCTCTGCCCATTGGAAGGACAGAGAAAAACCAGAGAGTATCGAGAGAGACGAGATGGAGGAGGTTTTACAAAGTACACCACCACGCAAAAAAGTATTAAGGAAAGGAGGTAAGGGGAGGCGTTGGGATTGGGTATGTTCTGCGCTATTTCAGAGGGCAGAAATTGAAGAAGAATGGATTTAGGCTCAGTATAAAGGCCTTACAAGCAGTAATTCAACAATGAGTCGGTGTCTTCTACAAAGGGAAGTTCCCTGGCACCAGAAATCATCAGAGCTGAGTGACACTCTCAAGCTAATCACCTTTCCATCCCAGCCCCTTTGTCTGTTGGCAGGGCTGGCTTCATGGACTGTGGCCTGTGCAGACACACGGGGCCAGACTTAGAAGGGTGCTGTGCTTGCTTTAATGCTCTTCTCTCACCTTTTGAAATCTTGATTTTTGAACAAGGGACCCTGCATTTTCATCTTGCACTAGGCCCTGAAAATTATATAGCTAGTCCTGTCTACAGGAATAGAATAAAGACTCTTATCTGATGAAGTTGGGGGTGGTATTTGGTTGGTTAATGTACACAGGCAGTTTAAGCAGGTAAACATAAGACTGTGATAGAAATAAACCTTAAATTTAATGTTTTAACATTTATTGTCCACTTCTGTGATGTAGGACAAAAGTCACTGAAAAATCCTAAATTTTAAAAACTTCTCTATTTTTTACAGTTATTTTTTCCATACCTAATTGAACAACGGTTTTTAAAAATTTGCCTTTATCAAGATTTTTTAAAGCATTCCACACTTTTGTTTTTTGTAGAAAGAACTCAGTTTTTGAATTCACATTTTGTCAATTAATTAAATGATATCCTTCTAATAAGAAGTCAACCCAAACAAGTTTGGGGGAAAAAACTCTTATGAAACATAGAACCTACCTGGTGGGAGCAGGGATGGGGGTGCGGGGAACACACTGGAGTGTCCTCTCCCACAGGTTAGCAGCCAGCATGCCCTGGCATCGCTGGTGTATTTTATAGAGGGAATTTAGAGCATCACTTAATTCAGTGGGTCAAATTCGTGGTGGTTGGATATTCGGAAAAACTTTAGGCTTATTGCATTGCCTTCTCCCTGGGTTGTCCTCTCGTGGCCTGTGAGCACGGCCGGGCTCCCAACGGAAAGAAGTGTGAGCTTGTCTGACATAGTGTGGACTCCCCCTGGAGCTGGTGGGCATTCCTGTTGTCAAGTATCAGAGAAAGAGGCAAGTGCTTGGCAAAGAAAGTAGAATTCAAAAAGTGAGAGGGAAGGAGGTAGATCACTGGCTAAGGATCTAGAGTTCAAAAGGTGACCCTGGGGAGAACAGGAGAACATGCATTTCTCTCTCTGCCCTCCTCTGCAGTCTCCACAGTGAGGCCTGACGGTCCTCCCAGGCAGTCGGAAAGGGTGACTTCAGTCACAGGGAAGCAGACAGAAATCTAACCCTCCAGGCTCACTACAAGTAAACTATTTGTGACGCCAATTTACTTGGTTGCCTGTTGCTTTCTGAGTGTCCATTTTCATTTTGTTGTTTTTATACCACTTTCCAGCACTCTTTGGGCCAGAGCAGTAATGGGAGAAATTTTTTCCACTGCCAGCACGGAGTGGGCAGGAGCGAATGCAGTGAATCTCATGGAGTATAAGTAGGACTACAGTGGTTCAGTCACTCTTCCCTGCATGGAGTTTCTACCTCCACTCCCTGCCAGGGATCTGAGTCTCAGTGTATTCGGGGAAACTGCAGGGTTGCTTTATATTCTCTGACTGGTACGCTATTTCATAAAAGAAGTCTGATATTGGATAGGAGGCCAGATGAATTGACTTCAAAACAGAAAGAGGAAAGAACTACCACTAACTGCGTGCCTTTCAGAGGCCGGCCATCACACGAACCTCTTCATGTAATCAAATAATTCTCGTAACAACTCTATGAGTTAAGTGGGTCACTCTGGGGGGGAAGAAGAAATCGAGGACCAGAGAGATAAACTAACTTCCCGAAATCACATGGATTAACTAACAGAGCTGGGATCTGAACCCTCGTTTGTCTGATTTTAAAGCCTGTGCTCCTTCCCTACACCACACGGTCACTACAGTTGTTTCAGATTCCGGAAGTCTAAGAAATAAGACGGGGATATTTTAACAGTTAATCATGAAGAGCAGTATACAATGTGGAGAGTCATATGGCTACTCAAGACATATAAAAATTTATTTTACTGAAAGGTACCAATAACCAACTCATATGAAATCAGTTATTTAAATAACTATGGAGTCAGTTAACAGAGACTACAGTTCTGTATAGTAATATCTATGCAATTCAATGTTTTTGTTACCTCTACTCAGAAGTTTAGAAAGCTCTTTCCATTGAAACAAAATATTGCATAGAGAATAAAGCCAATTAAAAGGAGGGTGGAAAAAAAAAGGGATGACCAGAACTATCACGAGGCTTTTTCAACTTATAAACACTCCAGAAATCACTCCTGTGGGAAAACACTGCCCCAGCCCTATATCCAGTTCACCAGGTCAAAGGGGAGCTAAATGAGAACTTCTTTTACTTTGCCTGCATTCTGAACATGAGGCCACTTGAATGCTCACTTTAATTTAGGTAATTAGAGTGTTAGTCCCCGAAAGAAAATTCACTAAATTCAACTGCAATTAATGGACTTGAGATGGCACGTTTGCTTCAACCCAATGAACATGAATATTTCATGTCTTCTGTACTCTATTATAATGATGATAGTTCTGCCGTATGTGTAGTGCTGCCTTAGTCCACACCATAATTTGTGTGCGAATAAGGCAATATTATGAAATGAAAAATATATTTCATCCTCTCTGGGAATACATATGAAGGCCCGTTGGTTACCAATTAATATAAAAAAAATGCCTGCACTTCATGGCTAAGTTTTGCCTTTACTAAGAATCCTAATTTCATTTTGATAAAATCATTGGATTCAGAATTCCTGGAAGGTATCTTTGAAGTTCTCCTGGTCCCCAACATTAAATTACAAGTCACTCCTCAACACCCTCACACATAAATGAACCCAGAATGTTGAAACATCGTTTCAGCTTTCCATTCTGAAGTCCTCCAGGATGATCTTCCTGCTCCTCTGTGGTTCCCACTTGCCTCAGTCAAATAGGAACCAAGTTCGGGCAGCAAAGGGATCTGAGCTAGAGTAAACGGTGTACTTAGACTCTCGGCAGAATGAAATGAGTCTAAAGGAAAGCAATTATTTGTTTGCCCTCTTGGATGGGAAAAAGGCAAGAAAGGCACAAGATTTATACTTTATCTACATAGGGACTCAGTTGACGTTGAAAGACTAGGATTTCGTTTTCACAAGTCATTTCGGCTAATGGCTGCTTACAAGGTCCTTCATGATCTGGCCCCTGCCTCTTCCCCAGCCTTATTTTAAATGAACCTCTCCTTGGTCACCTGTTCTGGCCACACGGGTCATCTTTTACAAAGTCCATTATCTCTGCACGTGCCCAGCATAGACAGGCTTAATCTAAATAAAACTTTACTTTTATAAAATAAAAATAGACATCTCTCTCAGAGAGAAGCCCTGCTCTTGCACCTAAATGAGGGACTCCATGTTCATTATTTCCTTTCTTTATAGCACACTGCCTTTCCTTCAAAGAATTTCTCACAATTTGTAACTTCACTGACACCTGTGTATTGACTTACCTAACGTCTGCCTCTTGGGTTATACTGCAAGTTTCGTGAGGGCAAGGAACCTGTTTTGTTCCCCAGGTATACCTAGCACAGAATGGATTAGTTGCTTTCTGGAATGAATGAATGGATGGATGGATGGCTGAATGAAGTACAGCAGCTTCAGGGCCTGGATGACAAAGTGTGGCAGAAGGCCCTTCTCCTTACTTCTGCATGGAAGCAAGCACCACTCTGGCCCAATAACAGGAAGCACCCTGGGACCTTCTGGAGGCAGTGCTCCTGTCGTGGGCGCTGGGGCCATGTTGGCTGGTGATACTGGTGAGGTTTTCTTCAAGCAGTTTCTTGGGCAGGGGACAAGTGGGATCCAATGAGACCACCACATGGTAACCAGCACCGAGAAAGTGATTTATGTACCCCTGGGACACATCCCTTTGGGGACTCCCAGTAATATCCCAGGGGAGTATTTGTTATTATTGGCTAAGAACTATTTAGTGGCAGTCATTTGAATTGCATGGATTATATCTAGAAGATTAAGCTGTTATATTTAATTATTACTAATTAGACATCTAAAGTCACTGTTCAGAGTTATTTTAAGTTCAGTGTTCTATGTTTTAGACATTAAAAAGTCCATCCTGAAAAAATATCAAAAATTAATTTCTCATACTCATTCCTCACCTAATAAAAATTTTCATGAGAAGTTTAAAAAAGCCAACTTTTCTTTTTATTTTTTAAAGAAATGCTGAGAGATCCAGCAAGTCTGTTATGCCGGGGGCTGAGAAGCCATTAGTCAGAATAATCTATAGCATTTTTATGTTCCCCAAGAGTAATGCTGTCCAAATCATGTCCTCTAACCTGTGTGCTACCTTTCTATTAGACCTTAAGTTCCCATTATGTGCCATTCTCATCTTATCACTCAGTACCACTGACAAATATAAGAATTCGAAGCAAAATAGTGAGAAGGATATGTGAGGAATTAAAAGTCAGCCCACAGGGAAGGAAAGCCAGGCTAGTGCCTAAGCAATTCTGATGTCCTTTCCTGCCCTTCTGACTGTGCACATTACAGAAAGGCAAGAGAATGCAGAGATCTTACAGCAAAATTCTGACCCCAGACCCATCCATCCAATGAAGAAATGAGTCATGAGCATATTGAGTTTCTAAAGACCCAACAAATTATCATGAACTGGTAAGACATCTCAGAATCTGTTATAAATGAGCCTCTGGGGTGGCAGGTATACTACTGAAAGATACTTTGATGTCCTCATTTCAAGTTACAAAATTCTCATGGCTGAACAAATTCCATAAGGATAGAAATGAAGGCATTTTACTATTAAAAAATTAGCACCCCCCCAAAAAAAATCTGCTTCTCAAGTTTAAGGGACAGCTCCTTTTTCACTTTCTGCCATAGTGTGCACTGGTCAGAAGGGCATATGGCCACGCCCATGATTTGCAGCCATGACTATTCGAATGGCTTCCTATGAATTCCTGCTTGTTGGTTCTGTGGCTCATCAGACACAGAATCCTAAAAGAAAACCTTCATTTATGGAATGGTTACCATGGGCTACGCAGTATAGTGGGTACTTCTAAAAACATTAGGCCAAGAACAAAACTGGAAAAATATTACACGTACCCCAAAAATAGGTACAACTATGATATATTCATTTAAAAAGATACCAAAAAAAAAAAAAAGAACAAAATTGGGCACAGGTGTTGATGATACAATAGAGAAAGTGTAAACCTGATGACAAGGACAAATTCTCGAATCTATTAGAAGGTGACCATCAAGGTTTCTCCTTGTTTTACAGTGAACCTGGGGGAAAAACATTCTTACACAACCTTTGGATGCTAAACTTCAGTGGTACAAGATTTAAAAAAAGGTTTCCTTAGGATTGGCAAGAAGGTCCTCTTTGTTTTTTGTTCTTTTTTTAAACGATACCCAAATGCAAGATGCAGGATCAAATTTAAGATTATTATGAGACATGAAGCCAAAATAGTGATAATAAGCTCACAGTGAGTCAAAAATGTTGGCCTAATTTTCTTTTTTAGCTTTTAGATGTTTTTGATTGAGTAAACAAGGAGCTGTATTTCCTGTTATATAGGAAATTATTATGAGCTAGTGTCTTCTCTTTTATCTCAACCAATGAAGTAAAAAAAAAACAGCAGATAGATTTTGTATGGAACTGGGAGACCTTCCTGTCAGGCTATTAACAAGCACAACTAGGTATCTACTTATATCTAAAACATTGCATTCCTGATAGAATAGTTAAAATTCATGTGGGCCTAGAGATTTCTGAAGTGGGTAAACACACACACCCAGATACATACACACACACACACACACACACACACACACACAAGTATTACAGCCAAAGACACGTCGGTCTACTAGTAGAATACACTGTTCAACAAAAGAGCCAATTAATTTAAATCCTACAATCTGGTTGTGTTAGAAAAATGTGTTATCAACACAAAGACTAGGTTTCCTGCATCAAAGTAAACCTAATTTATTTCCATTAGAAAGACATTCTTGTCATAAGGGGACTGGTCAGAAAGTTTGGCCAGACTGCAATCTTCAGGCACATCAAATTCTGGCGTTAAAAGACAGATTGACACAAATTAAAACAGGACAATTTAAAGTAATTGAAAAAAGCACGACTCTACTGACCTAATAGAAATCTAATAATCTACTAGCAAGCTCTTGTTTCACCTAAGTGAAGTACAGATCTTAACTGGACTCTGTCTGTACCAGAGGCTTTAGAGAGGATACACAACTCCCAACTAAATACAAAGCAACAGAGTTAATTAGAAAATCAGGGCTTACAGTGTGCTTTACTCATGTACTGATTCCTAATCAAAACTGAGGAAATTACAGATGTTATTTTAGCTAGTACTTCCTGGAACTAATATTTGCCCATGTTTTGAAAGGTAGTTTTGCAGCATCACTGCCGCCTCCTCCAAAATCAGAAGTTCTTCATAAACAACAGGTCTGCCTGTTGTCTGGGCAGCTGATCATCCCACATCGGCACTGGCAGATAGATCAGCACAGGGAGTGGTGGGGCTGGCAGAGGATTCGATCATATGAGTGGGCGCTGCAGCTCAGCTTCTCACTTAGTTTGCTAGGAACACTTTCTTCTGCTCAATTCCCTTAAATTTTGGGCAGAGGAGTGTGGTCGCTCCCCTATAATTTTATCAGATTATAAAAATAATACTCTGTCAAAGCAAGAATTCTATGTGCTTTACTTCAGTCTTTCTGTTATAATTAAACAAACTTAAATATATATGTGTGTATATATATATATATATATGAACCCTTAGGTCTGTGACCAGATCAATGCTGAATTTGTGCGCTCCGTGTGTGTGTGCACGTGCACTCAGGTGTGCTCCTTCTGCACACTTATTCAGGCCTGGTTCCCAGCATTCCACAGAGCAAACAGCTCTTTGGATGTTTGAACAGCAATACTGTGATTCTACCACCTCTCCAAAGAGTTCAATTGCTGAATATTTTAACTCATCCTGAAATGGTAACCATTTACCTGAATGGAATTAGAATCATTATTCAATATGCATCAAACTTTTATATTATACAGTCCAGCTTATTACTTGTAAATAGATAAACATATTTTTGTATACTGATTTTTAATATTAATGTTATATTTTCCTACTTAGGGAATAAATATTTCAATAAAAATTTTTTAAAAGCGAAAAAGATATTTGGGAAATTAGGAGCAATGAGTTACAATCAAATTGGCAGTGGTGTCTTTTTGGAAGTGGAAATCCTATGTCATATTTAACTGATTAACATTTCTTTCTGGTAAAAAAAAAATGCAAGTAATCAGCATAGCACTCCCGTGGGACTTACAGTCCCTAATTCCCTAGGATATTAAACTTAACATGCAGACAACTTTTAATCAGGAGTCACTCAACTGCATTTATGGACATCATGCAACCAACCCCAAGCCTGTCTAAACCCAGAAAGGATTTAAGGAGCCTTCCTCCTTTATTACCTGTCACCATTTCAAAGTCATAGTACAGTTGTATAATAAGGAGACTATTTTGTTAATGAAAGGTTTTCTTCAGTGATTTTCAACTTCAGTAAACACTGCAGCGTAATCACCAAACTGAATGTAAGAAAGAATGTGCTCATTGTTTTCCAAAACTTCCACTGTAAAAGTGTCCTGCTGCTCAATAAATCCTGGATCCCTCCTAACAGACTTAAATATCCCTGCCTGTAGCTGGGGGAACAGAGCGCTTACTTCACACATCCAACCATATGCTCATGATTGAACAAAGACTCTGTTGCTTCCATACTTAGGAGCCTAAAGACATTCTATCATTATACAGAACAATAAAAGCTGAAGGCCATCTGGAGGATCTCCTGCACCCTGAGCGGCAATATTAGTTTTAATAAAAACTGTAACTACTCATTATGGTAAAAATTTATACCAATGAGGCTCTTCTACAGACATAGCGTCTGCCATTCATATACACAATTTTAAGAAGTTAACTGGCACAGTTTTAAAACAGACTCCTAAACAGAGAAGAGAATCAGATAAAGCAGAAAAGCAAAGGACATTAGTGAGATTGGGAAAGGGTTCAGATGACAATATGAGCTAAAACGGTCTCCAAAGATTACCATAACCAGAAACTAAAAAAGTGACCATGAAATTCTAGTGTGCATAAGAATCACCTGGGATGCTTATTGAAATGCAAATTTCCAAACTCTATACCCAAAAGATTCCTGATGCTGTAGCTCTAGGCTGGGACCCAGAAACGGGCATTTTTTAATAAGCACCTCAGATAAAGAGTCTGATGCAGGCATCGCACAGTCCGTACTTGGACAAACACTGAGACTTCAGCAAGCCCTTAGAGGACAGAGGGCCCTCTGACCAACTGTATCTCCTTCCCAAAAGACGGGACTTAAAAGTCATGAGAAAAGTCAGTTTCTGAGAGAGAGAAGGGAAAGATGGGAAAGAGGGGAAGGAAATCAATCATGGTGAATTATTCTCTAGTTTTTAGAAGATGTACCAATAGTTGCATTGTTCAAATCATCAATTCATGCCTAAACCAGTATTAAATTTGCAAGGAGAATACAATGTATTCATTTATCCAACATATTTCTTAAGTACCTATGTGTGGCAAGGATGGTAGAGATTAGTAACATAAAAGACAAGGCTTGCCCTATAGGCACCTTCAACCTCCACACACAGTGTCAAGAAGTACAGCAGGATGAGCGCCACCTGTCACAGGTGGAAAAATTACGGTTGCATTCTGGACCAGGAAAAGCTGTCCTCCAGATTGTGGAAAGGAGGGGGCAGGCAGCAGAGGAGGCTCTGTGGGGGTGACATGTCTGGTGAATCTTGCAGACATACAAGTTTTACAGATGATTCTTTATGCAGAGGAAAAGAACATCCCAGGGGCACAAACACTAGGTCCAAAAGTCCACTGAGAGAACACGTGGGAACATATAGAACTAAAATAAGTTTTCATTTCAGTGGCAACTAGTCAACTAGACTCAAATTCCATCAGGGGAAAACTGCACAAATGAATGCAGAAACACAGCTCCTTTTTCAGGAAACAGAAAATCTAACATCCGGTTCTAAACTCCACTTAAAGGAAATAGACCTATGTTGCTACAAAGCCAGGAAAGGGTGGTATAAAAATCCAGCAAAGAGCACGTTTCTGGAAGACATCTGTCAAGGAAGCTTATCAGACCTCGGCCTCTGTATCCAGCCTTGGCAAATTGGAGGTCAGCCGCTTTGTAGGAGCCGGTGAGCAGGCCATGCAAATGCCCAGCCTGACACACCCATGCGTGTTCCTTCTCCATTGCTAAGGTCCTAACACTTAGTAAATTCATTCCTCAAAAACATCATACATATAAGACCTGGTTTTCTTTTACGCATATGAATTTTGGTTTTTGGTATTTTCCCCCCCTGGGCTTCCACTGCAGACAAAATTTCTTTCTATTATACCTGGCTGTTTTCTAACCACAAGGCAAAGGAAACAAGGAGTTTCTCTGCTGTCTCACTATCAATCACCCTTGGGAATTCTCTTTGAAACAACTGGAATGGGGACTCAGATCTGGTCTATTTCCCTTTGTCAGCTGACCCAGCCAGGCAAGATGAGCAAATTTATACAGCATATCATCTAGGTTTTCATCTTGCAAATTTATTTTTTTAAAACCAATATCCACCCAGGAAGCCTTGCGAATCTTATCAACATCTATTTACACAAAGCCTAAAAACATGTCCTGTTTCTTGCCTATAGTAGCGCTGAGTTTAAGCACAACTGAAGTGGGTTTATGATTTCAGCCTACAAACAGGACATTTATTTTCTGTACTGCTTTGTTTCTGCATGAAAGCAATCATTTCATGACACTATACCAGCCCTTCTTCAATCCAAACTCTGCTTTGCAAAGGTTTGCACACTACCTGAAGCTAAGTATTAAAGATTTTCTGAACCTGTGTTTGCTATATTATAGTAAAAGTCATCACATCCACTGCTCCATAACATATGTTATTGCTTTTTTCAGTTTTTTTCACACTGCCAAAAATATTCACTCCAATTCAAAAGAAAATGCTGATGAAAAAAACCACAGATTTTTAACCTATTTAAATGTTAGCTATTTTACATTACAGAAGCTGAAAAAATACGTAAGAATCATTCGAACCTCTATATGAACTGGACTATTTTTTGCACAGCCTTCTTCAGTGTGCTTATTTCATATTTGCAAATGCTACTTGAATTTTGCAATCTTGAAAGCAAGATTTTTAAAATACTAGAATCCTGGACACAAAGTATCCTTAATCTCTAAAGTAAATGTTATGAGATATCCGTGTATTTCAGAGTGGGATTTGTTTATCTCTAACAAATGTTTGAGGGCCTACTATGTGAAATACAGAGTTTGGGGCACACTGGGAACACAGCAGTTAACAAAACAGATAAAAATCCTGGCCATCAAGAAACTTATGCACAGGAGAAATCCTATATAGTTAAAAAAAATAAATAAATGAAACCTAGAGCCTACTGGATTAAGGAGAGACTAGGTAGAATAATAAAGTAAGAAAGCGGGGCTGAAAGTTAGGGGTAGTGTGCGATTTTAAGTCGGCTGGTCAGGGAAGGCCCCTTTGCAAGGTTCTATTTCAGCACCAGGAGACGTGGGGTGGGCACATGTGGCCCTGGAGAAGGAGCATCCTAGAAGAAGAACAAGTGCAACAGCCAGGGTGGCTGCAGTGGAGCCAGCTGGGGGAGAGGAGAACCGAGGTCTGAGATGTCACAGGGACACAGTGTGAGTGATTGGAAGCCATGGAGACATGAGTGGAGAGCCCCTGAGGTCTTGATTGAAGCACTAATGTAATCTGGCTTTCTTTTTTACATTGAGATATAACTCACATATTATAAAGTTCACTCTTTTAAAGTGCACAATCAGTGGTTTTTAGTAAACTCACAAGGGTGTGCAGCCACTATCACTTCCAATTCCAGAACATTTTCATCACCCTAAAGAGAAACCCCATACCCGGTAGCAGTCACTCCCCTTTACCCCTCCTCCCCAGCCCCTGGCAACCACTCTCCTACTGTCTGACTCGATGGATTTGCCTACTGTGGACCTTTCATAGAAGTAGGATCACACGATATGCAGCCTTTGGTGTCTGATTTACTTTACCTGGAGCTCTCTGGCTGCTGAGACGGAACAGGCTGGAGGGAGGAAGCACAGAAGCTAGAGCACCAGCGAAGAGATGAACGCAAGAATTCAACTGAGAGATGAGAGAGGCTTGAAACAGAACAGGATGCAGGATGATGAGTAACAGCTGGGTCCTGGGCACATTCGGATGGGTTGGATGTGGGGTATGAGAGAAAGAAAAGTTAAGGAAAACCTCTAAGTTTTTGGTCCAAGCACCTGGAAAGGTGGAGATGACATCAACTGAGAAGGCAAGACTCCTGGAGGGGCAGGTTGGGGCTGGATTTTAGAGATGTGAATTAAATTTGGGATGTCTATTAATTACCTTTCTAAGTGAAGATGCTAAAAGGGGACACGAGTATGGAATTCAAAGCAGAGGTCCAGGTCACAGATATAAATTTGGCAGTTAGACAATGGAAGACATATAATACCATGAAACCAGATGAGATCATCAAAGGAGTAAGTAAGTACAGAAAAAAAAAAAGGTCTAAGAAAAGAGTTCTTGGACACATCAAGATCTACAGACCAGAGAGAAGAGGAGGAATCAACAAAAAAGAACAAGAAAGAAACAACAGTAATGTGGGAGAATCAAGAGAGGGTGGGGTCCTAAAAACGAAGTGAAATATTATAGCTTATCATGGAGAACGGCACCGTCAACTGTGCCCAGTGCTGCTGATGACATATCATGTCAGACGAGGACTGAGAATTAACCTCGGATTTAGGAACATGGCAGTCCTTCTCAGACCACCTGTCCTCCGCCCAACCCCCACGCTCACCCCACCCCAGCCACGCCTCCCTACGCATCTGTCATCCCACCTGCCAGGTGTCTGTTCTCCCCATATGGCTTTGAAGAGAACAGTGTAGTGGAGAGGTCAAAAGTCTGACTCGGGTGGGGTCAAGAGGCAGTGGTAAGAAAAGAATTGTCCAGGGCTATGCTTTTTTTTTTTTTTTTTTTTTTTGAGACAGAGTCTCACTTTGTTGCCTGGGCTAGAGTGCCATGGCATCAGCCTAGCTCACAGCAATCTCCAACTCCTGGGCTCAAGCGATCCTGCTGCCTCAGCCTCCCGAGTAGCTGGGACTACAGGCATGAGCCACCATGCCTGGCTAATTTTTCCTATATATTTTTAGCTGTCCAATTAATTTCTTTCTATTTTTTTGGTAGAGACGAAGTCTCGTTCTTGCTCAGGCTGGTCTCGAACTCCTGAGCTCAAACAATCCGCCCGCCTCAACCTCCCAGAATGCTAGAATTACAGGCATGAGCCACCGTGCCCGGCCGGGGCTATGCTTTTGATCATTTTAGCTGTAAGGAGAAGGAGAGAAGTAGCTGTAACAAGAGGTGGTAGAAAGAGGGCTTTTTAAAGATGGGGGAAATAAAATCATATTCGTATGATGGTGGGACACATTCAATAAAGAGGGAAACAGATGATAAGAAACGGAGCAGAAATTTGCTGGGACTAGTTAGAGGGAACAGGATCAAACACATCTTACCTGTTTGTCAAATATTCAACAATTAAAACTTAAAACGTCCGCTGATCTAGGGAAAATCAAATTTAAAAAATGATATTTTCAGGCCAGGCGCGGTGGCTCACGCCTGTAATCCTAGCACTCTGGGAGGCCGAGGTGGGCGGATTGTTCTGAACTCAGGAGTTCGAGACCAGCCTGAGCAAGAGCGAGACCCCATCTCTACCAAAAAATAGAAAGAAATTAATTGGACA
>CAUYSK010025270.1:0-39218 GCA_963575035.1 Avahi laniger | reverse complement strand
TCTTTTGGGTAGATGCCCAGTAATGGGATTGCTGGATCAAATGGTAGTTCTACTTGTATCTCTTTAAGGTATCTCCATATTGCTTTCCACAGAGGTTGCACGAGTTTGCAGTCCCACCAGCAGATTTTTATTCTCACATATTCTGACCTGAAAAAGTGTGTGTTTTTTTTTTTTTTAATTTCACAGTATTATGGGGGTTCAAATGTTTTTGGTTACAAGGATTGCTCTTGTAATGCTTGAGTCAGGGTTATAGGTGTGCCCATAAACCAGGTAGTGTTCATTGTACCCGTTAGGTAGGTTTTCACCCATCCCCTCCACTACCCTCTCCCTTGATTATTTTATACTTCCCACTATGCACATGTGCACTCATCAGTACTCGTTTTTTTACTCCTCAGAAGACAGGCAACTGGTTACTATTTGTGTAAAAAGTAAAGCTGCATCTCATGACTGGAAAGTAAAATGTATGCATAAATAGAATAAGAAATATCACTGCCAAATAAACTGTTATTTTATTCTGCATGTTAATAAAATAAAAGAAGTGTATAAAGACTATTAGTGCATTTAACCATGGACCTAATGTGATGCTTATTCACTGGGAATGGACTCACCAAATTGAATTTTATACACGTATAATAAAGTCTTGGGCAATCAACTAAGATATCCCATATGGATGGTTAGCATGTCTTGGTGAACATTTTATGACACTATTAAATACAAAGTCAATGAACAGTACCCGAAGAAATAACCTATCTATAAATCAAAGTCAAAATTTGCAATGAATCATAAGAAAATTCTACTTGACACATGCAGTTCAAATGTGCCATCAGTGATGTAATTGCAACTGTGGGTCACGAGTCCTCTTTGGTTTTATCTCCCAAGCATGCTTTTCTGTGATCAATGAAACTTGATTATCGTGGAGTTATCTTTCACTGTATGCTACACTTCATGGCATGGATTTTTCCTAAAAATAAAGCTTGAATGGATCTGACTGCAAGAAATATTTGAGGGTTGCATGTCATAAAGTAGAATCTCTCATAGACCCATACGAAAAATAGCAAACTTTGTCCAACGTCGTTCTATTTACATTTTACCTAGTTAAGTAATCAAATTTCTAAGCTCCCACGAGGCCATCTAAAACATATAGACAATGTAGTTGAATAGTGAGTGATACTAATTTCAAGGTAGACACTACAGTTTCCTCCAGTCGGTATTCAAACAAAATTTGACATCTCATTAAAGAGGTAAGAATGCTAGTCTTCATGATTTTGTCCCAGATTAGCAAAATAAAAACTGGAAGAATCAGTGTGTTTAAGATAAGGACTCAGAGTTTTATCCAAATACTTTTTTCTCAATTAGTCGGTTTCTGATTACCTCCTTCTTAATTTTTTTACATAAATTTTAAGGCATTCCCTACTTAGTAAAATATTTCTAACAGCATTGAATATGAATTAAGAATGAGAAACTAAATTCTTGAAGTTTAAACACATCTTTTTATATCCTTAACTGTCTTAAACAATATGAAATGGATCAAATTTGCTGCCAAACATTAACTGTTGCCTGTACTTCAATTCATCTCTTAAGTCTAATTCATCTGGCTATTATTTGGAGAAGCACATTTTGAAATAGGTGTAGAAAATTTCAGGCTTTTACGTTTTCTGCATTTACCACATAGTATCAGAGCTAATTCAACCTTATTCATCCTACTGAAATTGAACTCGATTTTATATTAATGCTCTAATGAATTCCAACTTGGGAAATCAATAGGAAATTGGTAAATACTCCTTTTGTATCCTAAGTTCTAGATAATTTTGGAATTCACACTGCGTACAGAGGTGGCTTAATATTATTCAGGTACTCTAAAGAGCAGTTTAATTTCATCTGGACTAAAGGCAAACTGTGTACAAAAGAATTCAGAGTTAATCTGTGTGCTTCAGAAGAGCAATATGTGACCAAGGAGTTTGGGATAAAAGAAAAGGCAGATGTTTAAAAAAAGATAAAGACAGAGATTAGAATTGTTTAGTTCTATTGTCACTGAATCCTTCGCCTGTGCAAGCTCGTGTTAAAATCCTTCCCACTGTTTTCCCAACCCTCAGAGTATTTGTTATGGAAACCTAGACTATTTGCCCAAATTCTGAAAAATACCACCTAACTTGTCACTATTTCATCTGGAAGTATTCAGGAAGCAATCGACCATGCGATTCCAAAGGTTGATAGAGGTATGAAGAAGTATAATGAAATGTTTATGTATAAATAAAGATATATATGTACACATGTATGTATGCAATGTATAGAAACATACCCATAAACATACATAATATGTATTAACATATAGAAATATAGATGGAAGAGATGGAGAGAGATGGCTGCATTTGTTTCAGGGTCTAAAACTATATACAATATCTATTTTTATCTCATACCTTCTGGTATTTTCAGAATAAAATTCTAATTCTGATTCTAATAAAATTCATTCTAATCATATCATGAATTTGACCACTTCTAAATAGAATTACACAGTGGTCATTCCAATATGTTCATGGCATTTAAAAACCTACATTTACGCTTCAAAAGGACAGGTAGGAGTAATTGAAATTATTTTGAAATAAGTTATAAATATAAACAAATGATAAAAGGAGAGAGGTCAAGATAATCTTTAAGAAATTTTCAACTATAATAACGCAAAGTCCTTTGAGTAATTTCCATACTATTTTACCTAAAAGTTGTACTACTTTGTAGTGCCTGGCGGAGTGGGGAGGAAGGGATAGACAAAAACCTACCAAACAGGTACAGTGAACACTGTCCGAGTGACAGGCACACTTTTAACCCTGATGTGAGCATTAAAAAGCAATCCATGTAACCAAAAACATTTGTACCCCCATAATAAGTTGAAATAAAAATAAAATAAAATAATGCAAAGTCTCTGGCATACCTTCCTGTATAAAAGTGAATATACATTACTTACTTTTGAGTAACGTATCATGAAAATAATGCTTTAAAAGCATTCAATGTGATGGCATAAATCACTATTACATGTGCAATAATACAATCTTATTTTTATACTTACAATTATTATTAGGTCCTTCATGTAAATTCCACAAGGCATCAGATTTTATAATGTATTCAATAATTACTATTGAAGGGGATAACCCTTTTTTATTTCAAATGTTTTTGATTACGTGGATTGCTTTTGGAATACTTCTCAGCCGTGAAGGATGGCTTAATCCCTTTTGCAACAATTTGGATGAAACTGGACACCATTATCATAAGTGTAGTATTTAAAGAATGGAAAAACACATGCCACATGTACTCAATATTAAATTGGAGATGACCCATTTTAACAAGTATGCTTATGCAACCAAAAGGTGGTACCAGGGTATCTAGGTATGCCTTAATTTAAAAAATGTAGTCCAAACACATTTTAATAGCGATGATATTTAGATATTTAAATTGATTTGATTGACATTGGCTTTGTCAGAGGGTAAACATTTTACAATATATTAAACCACTTATATCTACAACACATAGTTTTAGTGCTTACACCAGCACCTTGTCCTAGCTCAGATCTCTGCAGGGACTTCCAGTGACCTCAACGTTCTAGGCAATTCCTGAGAATCAAAGGCAGAATATTATGGAATTTCACTCTGCTGAACAGGAAGATTTGGAAAGAAACTTAGTTGCTTTACAAAAAAGTACTGAAGATTTTGATATTCAAGAGTCATCCTTCAGTTGCCTGCTCTTGGCAGATATCTGCAGAAGCCCACACCCCTTCTGTCTAGCCGTGACTTCTCTGCCCCATTAAGACACCAGCCCAGGATTTCAGAGCCTTCTATGAAACACTGTCTTTCCCTGAGCCAATTGGCAGGGTTACTTTCCTGCCTTTTTCCTGCAAACACCATTTTTAGTAGTTGGGCCTATGTTCCCACTTTTTCCTTTTATTTTATTTTTTCTTTCTCATGGGTACATTTTCTGTAATGTCTCTGCTCTAAATTTGATGTCATCATCTTGTCTCTGCAATTCCAGAATCCAATCCCATTTTATCCCACAGATGGAACTCTATCTGGGGTATTAAGGCTAAGATGGTTTAACTGCTCTTCCCATTTGAACTTGCTCTATGATTTTCAGCCTGCCTTTTCCCACCATTCCTGCTGCGAGTTTGCCCAGAGTGCATCTCTGCCATGGCCCTCTCTCCTGCTTATGGCCATCATCAGTACAGGGCGGTACCTTCCAACTTCCTGTGACAACTCAACAATGGGGTGATGCCTTTATAGCCCTGTATTGCTCAGCTTCTAATGAAGTGGGCGTATTCCTACACATCAAAGAAGAAATGGAGAAGAGAATGCTGGCTGCACATAATTCCACACAATACCTCTCTGAGATCCTGCAGACAGCTCACTCCATCAAAGTGTACTTCATTTATTTATTCAGTCAGTCAGTCATAAAATTAAAGTTTATTGATCACCTGCTCTGTGCCAGATACTGCTCTAGGCACTGGGAATTTCATTTGTAACACTACAGACACCGACTGTCCTTGCTCTTACACATGTTATAGCCCCATGTGGTGATAGACAAACCACACCAAGCCAAAGAACACAGCCCTCAACACCAAAAAGAACAACAACAAATAATAATTAAAAAAACAGTGAAAATAAAGCAGCATAGGAACAAATAAACAAATAATTACAAATAGGAAAAAGTATTATAGATAAACAAGCAAGTGCTGAGGAATGTGGTGATAGCAGTGTGTCATTAGCCACAGGTTTAAATAGATAAGGCAGCCCCTTAGAAGACTGACTTTAAACTGGGACCTAGAGGATAGAAAGGTCATGAAAAGAATAGAAATATGTATGTCTCAGCAAAGGGAACAGCATGTGTAAAAATTAGGATACAGAGAAGAGCTGAGTATGTTCTAGGAAGTACAGACCATGTGAACGGAAGCTTGTGAGTGAGAGGGAGGGAGGGCGTGACCATCTTTCTCCAGCGATGGTGAAGTCTAGAGCAGGGGGCATTTAAATGCTGCTGGGGTAGAGTCTAGATTTTCTTCAAAGTACGTATCTGAAACTGTCAGAGTATTTTTTAAAGATAAAATTTGTGTGCAAAATATATCATAGGTAGCCAAGAGAGGAAGCAGAGGAATCAGTCAAGGACTCCGAGGTGAAGAAAGATGACAGCCTCGCACAGGGCAGAGGCAGGAGAGAGCGGGGAACTGATCACTGAGAGAGCCCTTTGGAGAGAAGAAAAGGGAGGCATCAAGAATGGTGCCTCGGTTTCTGGTTGTCTCTGTGTTCTTTGTTATAGTTCATGTGTGTCTTCCCACTGGCTTTTTATGCAGTAAATGTAAGTTGTAGAGCAGCTGGCAGTTTCCCTGTGCCTTCACTTCTACAGTCTATTTGGATCTCCCTATTTGCACAGCCTGGAAGTCTGAATACCTCTTTTGATTCCTGATTATGCCAACAAATCCACGGTGTCAGGACTGGCTCTGCCCCCATCCAGGGTCTATGTGTGTTGTTTCCTCATGCCCTGGATTTGTCTGTCATCAACAACTCAGCCTGTTCCCCAGGTCATGTACAAAATTCACTCACAACCACAATTTCATGTGTTTGGAAACTTTGCTGAAAATTTTGAGAGGGAAGAAGACAAATTCTCATGAAACATAAAACATGTCTTCATCTCCCATTTCTCTCTCTTTCTCTCTTTCTTTCTTTCTCTCTTTCTCTTTTTCTCTCTCTCTCTTTCTCTCTTTCTTTCTTTCTTATCTATTGGTTCTAGTCTATTTTCTTCATTGTGAACAACCGAAACTTTTCTCTTACTTAATATTGTGACTTCCCCTCTCTCACTCTCGAGCACTTTGTACAAATTTCACAACTGACTCATAACATAGGTTAGGCGTGTTCTCCCATTTCAAAGATAACTGAAGCAATGAAGTTATTGATTTGTCCAGGGTCCTACAGCTACTAAGTACCAAAGATTTGAATCAAGCACAGTTCTATTGGATTCCTGTTCTCCCATATCCAGCCTGGGGCCTAGCACAGAGCCTGTGGGCTGTGCTCAATGATGTTAGTTTCATTCCCCTTCCAGCTCCTTCCCCATTATAACCATTCAAAGAAGAGCTAGTGGGTTAATGATTGATAACTTCTTTCATAAATAAAATACAAATGTAATTGTTTGTACTGTGTTTGTGGCAAACAACTCTGAGATTATTTATTTCTATGCTTCAGTAGCTATCTTCCTGACCCATTCACCCAGCTTTAAGGTTGCTTTCTTTCAAACACTCTGCCTCTCTCATGCTACTGTATCCCCAGAGTGCAGCTGTCAGACACAGCCTTGCTGGTGGCTGAGATTGATCCCTGAGTTGGCAGAGTGTCACTGAGCAACTCGGTCCCCCTCTTATCTTGCACCTTATGCTTGCAAAGGTGCCTGCGATGTCATTCCCAGCCTGTGCCCACAGCATCTCCAATTGTCAACTTCTTGACTGACATGTTTGCAAATCCCTCATCATGTATGTCTTGTCCCCAGCGCTAGAGACCTTGGATGGTGCTGTATCTAACGAATGCCATTGCAAGGTGCTCGGACTTCGTTTCCTTTTCAATTTTATTTTAGATGCACTGATTTGTAAAATCAATCAAGGAAACACGTTTTGCTTTTTTTTTTTTTTCTAGGACCCACATCAATCTCACAATCATTTCCATTTCTCCCAGTTTTATGGCTGAGTTTTCACTGTAGCCTTATTCCATTTCTTTTCCGGATCATAAATTTCTTCAATCATTTTTTAAATTGTCTTCTATCTTTTTTTTTTTCAAAACAAATAAACAAACAAGCAACAAATAATCTTGTTCTTAGGAGTTGAGTTAGATTTGGGATAACTCAGTGTTATCAGTAATTTGAACAATTGCGTTAAGACTTCTCCCTTTTTAGGCTCAAAACTGCAGAAATTCTTACTGTCTATGTTTGACAGAACAGAAGCGATCGTCTGTCCCATCAGCTCATCCCACTGTTGGATCCATCCTTCAAGTCCCTGCTGGCACTTGCCAGCCCTCCGCCCAAGCAGCTGGACTCTACTAGTTAATCCTCCTGGATTTGTCTTTCTAAAATATTCTGTCATTTTATGGCCCTGACCATTGTGTAAAACCTTCATCATTGCCTATTTTTTGTAGGACACAGGTGACAATCCTTCACAATTTGTGCCTCAACGTTTTCCTGATACACCAAACAGAAACATTTCAGTCTTGTCTTTACTTGAACTTCTTGTCACCAAGAATCCAGTTAACTACTCTTTCCAAGTCGATCTTTCTTCTGCACACAGTGGGCACTCTCTAACTGGTGCATTTTAGCCCTTCCATTCTCTTACCTGGAACATTTCCTTGATTCTGTAAACAGAACACATTAAGCACCTGGGATGGCTCCCCAGGGGTTTCGCCGCTCAGTGATGCTCGTCGCTCCCTGCTTCCCACCCATTCTTTGCCGCTGATCCAAGATGACTCGAGTGAAGTTCCTCAAACTCACTTCACCTTCGCTCTCAGCCCTTAGCATGCACATGCTGTGCCCACTCCCTATGTCCTTTATACACATACACACAAACACCACTTACGTGTGCACATATCACACACACTACCACACATACCCCACACACATGAATCCTTCCTGTCTCCTGCAGCACCCTATTTTCTGCCCCATAACATGTTGCATATGTGATAGCACTGTGTTTTATTTTATATACACACGCACCCCCTACGCACACACCACACATACACATACACATTATACACACACCACACACAAACGCACACCATGCACACAACACACACTCACGCACACATATGTACACCACACACACACATCATACCTCTCATCTGAAAGACTTGCATCCAGCTCAGGTGTAGTATCTTCTCCTAAGTTATTGTTCTTGCCATTGTTGTTCCTGAAATGTCCTTGTGTATTTTTCTTTCAGCAGTCATCAAACTGGATTCTGATTGTCTGTATTGTTGTTTCTTCGTTAGACCATATGCCCTTTTAGGTCAGGGTTACATTGTGTTTTCGTGGTTGTTTACTCAGCGTCCTAGATGATGTCTAGGACAGCACGAGGACCCGGTAAACATCAGCGATTCAAGCACTCGCATAAAGGAATGTGTGCGGGAGGGAGAGTAATCCCCACCGCTCTGATTCCACATCTGCCAACTCATTCCTTTGTTCCACCCACTTAACTTCCAGACTCTGCAAAGAAATTGTTCTCTCTTCCCAAACAGATCACACACTGAAACTCCTCTGTGCTGATACACATACCACTCCCTTTTCTCTAATGAGCGCCCACTCGTCTCCATCTGGAAACTCCCATTCATCCTTCAAGACTTGGCACAAATAGCATCTCCACCATGAACCCTCCCTGCCTCTTCCTGCAGCACCCTCCTTTGTGCCCCATATATGTCACATACGTGATGGCACTGGTGTTTCGTTTTACTGACTTGCACATATGATCACATGTATGTGTATGTGTGTGTGTATATATGTGTTCACCGTAGTACATGAAGTTCCTCAAAACTGTACAGGGCACGTATTAGGTAGGTGTTTAATAAGTAACTGATCAATAGATGTGAAGAAATCTCAGGTGATTTCTGACTTGAGATCAAGATTCTAACTTTGTAGTATGCTATCTATATATCTAACTTTCCTTGTATGAGTTACTGATGATTCCTTAATTTCAATATCTCAACTTAGACATTTAAAATCATCTATGCTCATCTATAGAGATTACTTCAATTCTAAAGAGACTACCTCTTATCCCATAGGAATCATTAAAAAAAAAACACAAAATATTTTTCTGATTCAGTTTTATTGGAATGCAGTCATGTTCCAATTCTGCCATTCTCTTTCATACCTACCTGCTTTTTTTGTTTTTTTTGTTTTTGTTTTTTTTGTTTTTTTCCAAACATGGTCTTGCTCCATTGCTAGGGCTAGAGTGCAGTGGGGACATCGTAGCTCACAGCAACCTCAAACCCCTGGGCTCAATTGATCCTCCTGCCTCAGCTTCCCAAGTAGCTGGGACTACAGGCACACAGCACAATGCCCAGCTAATTTTTTCCTATTTTTTATAGAGATGGGATCTCACTCTTGTTCAGGCTGGTCTCAAACTCCTGGCCTCAAGTGATCCTCCTACCTTGGCCTCCCAAAGTGCTAGGATTATAGGCATGAGCCACTGTGCCTGACCACATACCAGCTCTTAACTCCAGACCATTTTCTTGGGATCCTGGGCTACTTAGACTCTCTTTTATTTGATTACCTTTACTGACATCCTAGAACCCCAACATACTACCTGTGTATGAATTAATAAGTATGTCCTGAAAGCCTACTACGTGCCAAGTACCATTCTAGGTACTAGAATGAGAGACCTTAACAAATATAACAAATAGAAACCCTTATTCTTTTGCAGTTTGCATTCTAGCCAGAGGAAGTAAACAATAAGCAAAACAAGTAAGTTTCACTGTTTATTAGAAGGTAATAAATACTATTGCATAAATAAAACTGAGGTAAGGAGCTACAAGACAGCAAGGATGGAGTGGTGGTGGAATTGTAAATGGAGTGGTCAGTGAGATTGAAGCAATGAATGAGAAGTATTGAAGTGAGAGCCATACAGATTCTGTGAAGATTACAAAGCAGAAAATAATGTGCTCAAATGCCGTAAAACAGCAACATATTCAGGCCACTCCAGAAAAAACAAGGAGGCTACTGTGTATAAAATAGAGCAAGAGAGAAGAATGTTATTAGAAATGGGAATAGAAAATAAAATAGGTGATCATCATAGGTTTTGAAAAGATGAGTTATACAATTGGGCTTAGGGAAATCACACGGGCTATGATGTTGGTAGTAGACTCTAGGGTGGCTGCTAGGAGAACAGTTAGGGGATGAAAGCAGTAATCTAGCCCGGAGTCGACGGTTGCTGGGAGCATGATGATTGTGGTGAAGGTGATGAGAAGTCGTAAGAATCTGGATATGCTCTGGAGGCAGAGCAAATGAATGGGAGGCATGTGAAAAAGAGAGGACTGAAGATTGGCTATAAGTCAAGTCGTCTTGAACAACCAAGAAATAGATTTGCTATTAAGTTCAGGATAAATTATTGGGAGAAATGGGAATATCCGAAATTTGGTTTTGAATGTGGTGAGGTTAAAACGTTTATGGGACATTTAAGTGAACACATCAAGGAGGCAATTTTATATGAGTCTATTATTCAGAGAAGAGATAAAAATGGAGGTAAATTTAGGATCTACAGGTGGTACTTGAAAATCATAAGATTAATTGGGAGGTGATCCAAGAACTGTATCCTGTCTTATTTGAAGAGAAAAGGCAGTTGAAGAATAACCAGCATAGCTGACTGTGAAAGAACAGCCAGTGAAGGAAGAAAACCAGAAGAACGTGATGTCACAGAGAGAAGATAGTAAAAATTGGTGTCCAAATGTGAGCTCAAGTGAGATAAGGCTAGAAAGTGGCCGTTACACTTAGCACTGAGATTACTGGTGACCCTGGCAACGCTGTTTAATGGAGGAAAAGCAAAGGCTGATTGAGTTTGTTTCTGTTACTATTTCACTAATACTCTGGGAAGTAGTGAATCCTATTATCCATGTTTGCTCACACCTTTGCTGTTGCTCCTCTACATATTCCTCAGATCAGTGAAATAACCCATTGTGCATACATTTTAAAATATTCTTTGTTAAAAATAGAATTGACATAAAATAAAAGGGATAAGTGGCTGAGAAGTATTTCTGAGAAGAGCAAGAAGGGATAAATGTAAATAGTTGAAAAGTTGCTTCCATCACATCCAATGAGACCATTCTGGGGAGCAAGAAGACAGCATGTAGTTGGGCAGGTTGTGCACTGCATAAATCCTGGAAGTGTCATTCACGTCATAGTTTATGTGAATCGCACCATGCATGGCTGTGCAGTTTATATATGGAATGATTATACATGGTGGCCCTGCTGTAGTGTGGTACGGGATGGGAGATATAAATCTATTGTATCTGTGTTACTCATCTTTGAGCATTTCTCAGCACAAAATGACATTTGCTGGTTTAAGCAAATATATTTTTCATATAGAATATAAATTTAAACCATCTCTTTTTGGAACACACAAAACCAAATATATGATTTTATTATAAGCATTTTAAGATTTGTTAAGAGTGACTTTCCATGATATACCTTATGTGCTGGCCTTAGAACTTAACAGCTTCACATAAGATCTTTATGCATACCTTTATGAATCTTTCCATTATTCAAGAATCTATTTCTTTACCCAGTATTTATATATCTACTCCATAAATAACCCTGAAATCTCCAACATATGCCAGACTCTGGATGCTTGGGATTCCAAGAAAATTAAGACATGATATCCAGTGTTCATGCTATTTATATTATCTATTGTCATGTAGCAAATTCTCCTCAAACTTAATGATTTTTAACAAATAATTATTTTACTACATCTTATGTTTTTGTGGATTAAGAATATGTGCAGGGCTTAGCTGGGCAATTCTTCCTCATGTAACCAACTGGATGTTAAACTGGGATCTTTGCTGTTCTGGGAGGTCCAAGACAACAAAGATTCTTGATGCCTCATGCTTGGGAGGTGGCTGGAAGACGGGACTTTACTGGGCCTCTCTCCCTCTCCACATAGTCTCAGACCCTCTCCACATGGTCTCTCTTGATCACTTTCACATAGTGATTCAATAGTCTAAGAGTGAGGACTGTCCTTTCTCTCTAGAGAAAGGAAGTGGGAGCAACCAGTCTCTGAATTCTCAGCCAGGAAACTATCTGATCATCACTTCCATTGTATTCTATTGGTGAAAGTGTCACCTACCCTTCCTAGATTTAAGTCAATAGTACATAGAACACAACTCTCAATAGGTCATGTAGCAAAACTTTTGTGGCCATTTTTAATCTGCTGTATCCACTGACCTTTTAATAGATGAAGTATATTTATTAACAATGCATGATCATGACTGAGAAAACAGCAATGAACATTCTAGGGAATGGTTGGTAAGATCATTTTCTTCTGCCAAATATATGTGGAAAGTGTATATGTTAGAGCTTAAATGACAAAATATTTGCTTTGCCAAGCCAAATATAAATAAAGATTTAAGAAATTTGAGCCTGAAATTCTTTTCACTCTGTGGTTTGCTCACTGAAAGAAGGTAAAGACCACTACCACGATCAACAAAAATGTGACACTTCACTTTCAAGCTCTCCTTCAGGTCCAAAGAGCTTCTCTCTCCTTAAATTCCCTTAAAACTGGATTGTACAGCAAGGAAATGGGAAGATAATCACCTGGAAAATTCAAGCAAGCAAAACACCCCAAGCACAGTGACCCTACAGCAAGGCGAATGTGAGGTGGGAAAAATAAAACTATTGTTCCCCTTTTCTCCCATGCAGAAGAAGGGTCATTTTGTGACTAATGAAGATAAGAAATTACATTACTGTCTTAGGCGCTCATCAGCTTACACTGCTTAATGATTCAAAATCATATCATGGAGGAAAGATAGCTTGGATATAAATGTCTAAAGTTAGTAATGATCTATACAAATCATCCATGATTTCACGGAAGTACTTCAAAAATAATCCATATTTGTAAAAGAATTGCTAGAAAAAGAATTGTTATATATCGATATGTAGCCATATGTGGAGCAACTGTCATTAGCAGAGAGCAGCCTCAGAGTAGAAGCGTTACTATTTTACAGATAAATGATTTACTGCATTCAGAAGGCAAAAGTTCCAGGATTGTGTCTACTCTAAAAGGACAGAGCAAGATTATTTTCTGCCTGAGGCATCACTACCCAGATCCTCTTTTAAATACTGATTGAAGATTTTGTATTTTCATGATGAATTAAAATTGTAGTGAAGATACTGATTTTTAGACCTCTGCTTGAGTTTTCAGAAGAAACAGAGAAAAAAGAAAAGCAACTGTAGAACAAAAACTCTATAACAGCTTAAGTAACCTAAATGGAATGATGATTTTCGAGGCATTCAGATCCTTGTAACATCAACTCTATCTTTCTTGAGTATACTATTGAAAAAAAAAGGAAAAAAAAAAAGAGTGATATATCACAATAGGAAGAACTCATTAAAAGAAGAAAAGAAGATGGTTATATAAATTATCTTGCAATAAAATAAATTTTTTTGACAAGTTATACATTTTAAAAGATTTTTCTCCAACAGTTTTGTCAAAATGATCTATTTTCTCAGCAACATGATTATGTTGGAAAAATATGTTTGTAGCAGTACAGAAATTATTTTTAACTAGCTAATTTTCAAAACAGAAGTTTTATTATAAATTATTGCACTTATTTTAGTATTTTTGTAATAGAACATGACTTAGAAACCAGGTGTTTTCCTCTTTCTGTAAAAATATGATACATTTTAGCTTAAACATATTTGATGTCAACACTATACTTTTATCAAGAAGCTATAAACAATGGTAAATATTTGTTAGAGAATGCTCATAGTGCCATCAAAATATGGTAATTTATATTTACGTAGCAATTTACATCTTCCAAAGGTTTTCTCAACTCTGACTTCCTTTACTCCTCACAAAGCAAGTTACAATAAGTGCTTTCGCGTGAGCTGCACTTTTCAGACGCAGACACTAAAGCACAGTGACACAATCAAATTAGCAAAGTCAGATTTGAACTAACATCCCTCCTCTGCTATGAGGGTTCTTACCTGTATAAACTAATTTAACATTCAATCCCTCTTGATTTTGAGCCAATTAGATGCTACATAAGTGGCAACTGGCTGTTTTATATTTTAGCAGCAGATGTCAAATTTATGCTTAAACTTGTCCTACATTGCATCTTCTGATGCTCAACTAGAGTATCACCTGGGTAAAAGTCCAGATATAGTTGGGATTGGCAGAATCCTCCACTAGAGAGCAGAAACCATTACACTCTTTATTTATGTTATAGCCAAAACCCAGACATAAATGTATACATGGCAAAAACATTTAGTGCCCACCAAATATCCACGGGCTCCTCTACCTTTCGTGATCTCCTTTGAAGTAAAATTACGGTCATGTGCTAACTGATAGCCAGTGAAATATGAGCAGAATCAGCATGTGTTACTCTGGATCAAAGCAGTTAGGGGCGCGATGACTGTGCCTTCTCCATTAACTTGCTGCACGTTCCAAATTGCATGGTTTCAAGATGGAGAAGGGTTGCTTGACCTGCATCAGACTGGGACAGGAGCAAGAATAAACCAATATGGCATTAAGCCACCAAATGTTCAGGGATCTGTCTATTGCAGCAGCTGGGCTCAAATATTCTAACTAATATAACACAGCACTTTCGAGAAGCAAGAACTGGTCTCTGGATCTGGAGCCGTCTTCACGATGGTGACCGTGAATTCATTGAAACATCAACACTCCGGCTACAGAGAACATGTTTCAGGGGCCATGCAAGAGCTTTTGTACACAAGGGACACTTCTTAGAGCTCAGACTCAGCCTGGAAACTCCTTCTTCCCACCGACGTCTAGAGCATAGCATGAGATCTCCTCTGTTGTACAACATGGCATGTCATAAAATGCTCAGGTCAGAGAGGAACTGAGCACCAGGGTAGAGCACGGCAGAGTCAATCAAGATTTTTTTTTAAAATGGTAGTTTACAATCAGTCACTAAAAGCAAATATTTTAAGACATTGGGTAGAGGAATGAAAGCTTTAAATATGTGTAATTTACAAATACTTAGAGTTTTAAATATTATGAATTTTAAGTACACAAGAAAAGCTATTAGCCTTCCCATTGCGCACTCACTTGGGCTGTTGACACAACCTAGGGTCTGTGAAAGGATCCATAAAGCAAGAGAGAATTAAAAGAGATATTTTCTTTCTCCTAAAGGTTACCACCTGGCTAATAATTTGCCAGGCCCTAAAAATAAGAAAAGAAATTAATACCCAAACATACTTCTAGCAGTTTTGTTCTATTTTGGTGTTTGTGTGCTTATCTGTGCACGAGTATTTAAATTACCTTTTCAGTAATACGTTATTAGCTCCCATTCCATTTATGGATTTAGCAATCTTCAATTTATCCTTTTCTTTAAAACTTAGAATTTGTCTATTTTTGTAGTCAAAAAACTGATTAAGTGGATCTCAATTAATAGTTTCGAACAACTGTCTTACCAGCAGAATAGACATTCCAGGTAACCAGGTAAGCTTCCCCTCTTGAGGGACACTGTTTCTACCAAGCTAACTTCTGTCTGCACAGGGGACCCGTGACATTGAGAGCCAGTAGCTATAATCAAGTCCTCATTACCAAGTGTACCCACCAGTCTCATGGTTTTGATCTACATAAGACATAATAAGGAAATCAGGAAGCTTTGTTCCTAATGTGTTTTAAAATAAATTAGAACTCTGAGTGATTTTGATCATAAGTATCCATTCAAATATCCATAGAGGATCTTCTGTTTTTTGCCCTGCTTAGACTAAAATAAAACCTGAGCCTGGTTCTAGGTTAAAAGCCATCTCTTGTTAGAATTAGATGAAGACAATTTTTTATAGCTGCCTTACCTAAGCACAGGAAGGTAGGCAGAGCTTGACTGCGGTGTTTACCTTGTAGTACTGAAGACAACTGGATTGAGACGCTAATGCTCTCACTCCCGTTCCTAAAATAAAGGGTGCTGAGCACCTTCGTCAGGAAAAAACAGTCCATAGAGTTAGTTCTTAATTGCATTTCAGACTGTAAAGTGAAGCTTACCTTTGGTTAATGAGGCAGAGAGTCCCAGTTGGAAACCAGCATAAAATTTTTCCTATTTCTTTAATCCTCAAAATACCAACAAAGCAAAGGAAACTAAGACTATAGAAATACATTTTATCTTATTGTGAGCATCATCTGATGTGACCGTAAGTATCATTATTCTTCTTTGAGACACTTCCAAGCACACATATAGATGCATGCACAAGCCTGCATGTGTTCTCTCTCTCTCTCTCTCTCCCTCTCTCTCTCTCTCTGTCACTCACACACACACACACACACACAAATAGGCTAAGAATAAAAGGATTAGGAGGGAGTGTGGAAGCCCAGAAAAAAGTGATTAATTAATCACTGGATTAGTTTAAGTATTTTGGATTCTCTTTCTGTATCTCTTTAAAATGACACCTACCCACCTTGCCAATAAATTGCCTATGCATGTTTCACGATGAGTATTTAAATCTGTGCTGGATTTTTGTACACCAAAGAGTTCAAAACCATGACACAGGAATAAGCTGAGTAGCAATGATCAATCTTACTTGTTGAATGTTATAACTGGATTTATAGGAAAATGAGTCATCAGTGATGTTTAGCTACATGTAGGAAGCTTTTCTACCTTTGAAATACATTTGTAGAATTTTTCCTTTTATCTTCTCTTTCCTGTTTCTGAGTTCTTGTATTGTGTATTTATTCCAATCCAGACATCACAGTTTTCAACCTTGCACATTCCTTGTCCTTGATAAATGAGTGTTCATTGATTTCTTTTCAAAGTGGCATTTCCAATTTAATGAATGAGACACTTGCTGTGTGACCTTAGGAAGAACACTTAACCTCTCTGGGCATTACCTTCTTCCTCTGCAAAATGAGAGCGCAAGAATCACTCAGTGACTTTCTTAAGTTCTATTATTGGATGACATTTTAATACTGGCCACAAAGCATATTGTTATTTTTTCCAACCCTATTACTGCACACCGATCTTAGTGAATAAAAGTACAATAAAATAAATACGTTTCTAACAGCCACCCCATTAATCCCAGATTTTTTTTTTTTAAGATATTTGCTTAGGCTCTGCTTCCAGACATGCACTTCTTATTTTCTATTGATGCTTCTTTCCTTTGAGGAAGGGGACCAATGCTTAAAAGAAGCATTTGCATCGCAGAAATCATAGTGCCTACTAATGCCTGTCCAAGGACAAGAATGTATCAAAAAGGAAGGAGTCTTTGTCCTATGTTGAGGTTAAATACTTACCACTCCTAGGGAAAGCTTATATTTCTTTTGTGCTATGTGTCTGTGAATGTTTTATGAATCCAATTGAGCTTAAGAATCAAGTTTCTCCGACAGACACAGTTTATTCAGAGGAATAAAGATACAGCAGAAATTTATTGATTTTTGAGGGATCTACGCCTTGTGAAAAATTAACCAGACATTCCTTCAAAATCAATACGATTACCCTTGCTGCTTCAGAACTGTTACACCGAGTCTGGCGAAAGAATGTCTCCATCGCAGAGGGCTGTGGTTGGTTTTGTGGGTCTTTTGAAATCCAAGGGCAGGTGACATTCCTCTACTTCTTTTCTCTTTTCCTCCCATGTTTTCTGACTCCCTACCCCTTTCCAGAAATGCATGCACAAAAATGCCTTCCATTTGCTCAGGATTCACCTGAAGCTCTCCTGCTCTTGCACAGCAGAGGCATGGAGGCCTGAACTACCCACTGAATCCACTTCCAGCCTCTGTAGTTAGTAAACCAGTGAAATTAAAAACCTGTCCCAATATCAGGTTTTACTGCTGCCTTCCGATTGTGGTTACCACTCTGCTTTCCATAACTTATCATTTCTGATTTTTTTCTTTACAACTGAGAATGGACTGTCCTTTTCCTTCTCTGCTCAGACACAAGAGTTCCCATTGTCTTTACCACTGAATCAATATAAATTCATACATTCATGCATTCCTGTACGCCTATTTAGTTCACTGGTAAGCCCCTGAAGTCCACTTCCAATACGCCTTCACCTGCTGCCGCTAGAATATCCAGAGGAATAAAAGATAAGCCCTGTCCCCAGGGAGCTTGTTGGATCACAGCATTTCTCCAAGGGGATGCTCTTGGCGTTTAGGGAAAGGAAACCCTCTGTCAAGCAGGACTGCTCTGTGCTTTTGCAGGGTGTTTGGCATCATAGTCCCAACCCATTAAATACCAGTAATGCCCTTCTGTTAATTGTGGCAACCAAAAATCCCTTCTCATATTTATAAACAAAACTTGGAGAAGTAGCACTAGCCCCATTTAAGCTTCTGATGGGCTGGTTGATGTCTGTCTTAATGCCTGGCTACTAGATACTTCTGAAAACAGACTCATGGGGCAAACTCTTCACTTTGGTCTTTGGTTCTCAAACTCTAAGCTCACTTAAGTCTCTGGTCTCTATAGCAACCCTAGTCCCTGCAAATCAACAATGCCCCCGGGCTTCTTTCCACCATTTCTACCTATGTGCTGCCTAATTCACTTGGTTTCCTTTCCCTAGGGAGTATTAGGGATACAGGCATACTTATTTCCAAGGTTTTCTTGAATCATTAACAATGTACTACTGTAATATCATTTTCAGGATAATTTTCCTAGAAAAAAAATCCTTTGCTCTTTCATCAAATCATTCATTTAACTATTTATTTTTAATTGAACAACTACTGAGTGCCAGGCATTTGATTGGTCTTTGGGACTACAGAGTTAAGCTTAAACAAATATGGTCCCCTCCCTCATAGATTTTACATTCTATTGACAGAAGATACTAATCAAATAATCACACATAGAAATGAAATCTCAATGACATTAAGTATAAAATAGACAGAACTCTGAAAGGATATAATGGGAGGGTCTTCCTTGTCAGAAAGCACTGTTATAATTATCCATAAGGATAGTCACTTGAACTGTCACTGAAGAATGGAAAGGAATTAACTAGGGGAAAAAGAGAGGGAAGAGCATCACTTCCCAATCAAAGGGACTAGCAGGAGACAATGACCTTCAGGGGAAAGCAGAGTGAGTGCAAGAGGCTGAAGAAAGGCCGGTGTGGTTAAGAGCTGAGAGAGGTGTGTCCAGCAGGAGGAGGCCAGCGAGATGGTGGAGCTTACTGTGAAGCATCACGATGGCGGAGCTTACTGTGAAGCATCACAGCTTTGAGAACGGGAAGCTTCACGAATGTCCAAAGACCAGTAAGAAGCCCTTGGAATGTTTTAAGCAAGGAGTAGGAGTGGTGTTTTCACACATTCCAGTTTACATTTAGAAAATATCACTTAGATTATGGGGGAACCACAGCGTATGTGGGTACACAAGCAAGAATGATTTTCCATTATTCCAACAGACAAATAGTAAGTGGTAGTTTGACCCTAGATGCTGGCAAGTATGAGAAGAAGGTGTATGGACCATATATTCAGTGTTGGCTGTTGGGGTGATGGCAAAGTGCCTGGTAACGATAGTTGAGAAAAGAAATACGAGAAGAAAATTGCAGTGGGTTGGGGAGTAATGATTATATGCTCAATTTTGATGGTGTCTTTGAGACACTAAGAGGGATATGTAACGTAGTGCTAAATATATGGCCTGGAGTTCAGAAGAGTCATCTCACTCTTCTTCAAATCTTGAATTCATCTGCACATAGGTGGTATTGCCACAGTTGCGAGTAAGATTGCCCAGGGAGGGTGCAGAGAGAACAAAGGACCAAGCACCGAGTCCCAAGCTCTGAGGAATGCCGTAATGAAGTGGCTCAGCTAGAGGACAGAGAAGGCAGAGAAGCAGGGGCTATAAATGCCTTAGGAAAAATCAGGGCAGTTCCAAGTCATGGAAGCCACGGAGTGACAGTATTTCAGAAGGAGGAAATGATCCACAGTTTAAGATGCTTCGGTGAAATAAAGTAGAGAAGACAGGAAATGTCAGGCAACGTGGAGCTCAGGGTGGGCCTTGGCAAAAATTGTTCTGATGCACAGATGAGGCTAGAAAGAAAAGGGAAGGGATTCAAAAGTAAGGGAAAAGTGAGGACATGGGAGGAAGCAGGTAGAAAATTATTTATTTAGAGAATTGTGGCCCTGCCTGGATAAAAAATTAAAGTGATACACGAAGGAGAGGAAAGGGTTAACTCAAACATTTTTCTCTGTGTGTTTTAACTGAATGTGTGTGTACGTGTGTGCGTGTGTGTGTGTTGGAGCAACCTTGAGAGCCAATAGAAAAAAGAAGTTGAATATAAAGAAAAGCAGAAGGAAGAGGGAGAGTTCTTTGGATTCCCAAGGACAAGAAGAGGGATTTGTCTGAAATAGGAGTTATGGTCCCTCTCTTATAACAATATAGAAGGAGGATCGGATTTATTTCAAAGTAGTTGGTTTAGGAAAGGGAAGCAACATTTTTGAATTTTGACTAGGACAGATATATGGCTGATCTTGGAAAGAGTGGAATAAAGAGATATAGGGCAGACTGAAAAGGCCCCAGTGGGAACCATCCACGTGTGGTTAACTTCGTGGAACCCAGGCAGAGGTAATCAGGATGTTACAATTGGTATAACGTGGGCACCACGGACCAATCAGAGTAGATGCTGGCCAGCAGGCCAGACGGATAGCAGCTCTGAGAACACCTAACTATTAGGAAAAGAAAGACTTTTTGACTTCGTTTTTATATAAAAGTCTTAATTTGATACATTTGCATGTAGTGGGAAAGGCATAAATGGAGAGAAAACATATAAACATTTATACATATGTAAATCTCTCTCTATACACACACACATATCTGTTATGGAAATGGGATAAGAACTTTCCATATTTCCATATTTGAAAGAAATGATCTGGATTCTCCTGCTTGGTCTGGTTCAAATGTTAACGTGTATTAGGCAAATCATGGAGGACTCTTTAGACCTTCGTTTTCACGTATGAAAAGTGAAACAATGAGAACTTCAAATTCAAGTTTAATTGCCTTCAAATTTAAGCCTATAGATTTGTTCAGTAAAATATCTTGGGATTTGAAGCCAAGCATGAAGTCAAAGCCAGTTCTGCCACTTATTTAACCATAGGACGATGGGAAAATTATTTAACTAGGCTAAGCTATAATATGTTATTTAAATGAATAAAACAGTAAATCCACCTTATTAGGTTCTCATGAAAATTAGAAGTGTCTGTGTGTGTATGATTTCTAGCCCCAAACAGTTAACCAATAATTATCTATCACTATCTAAATCACTGTCTTTCAAATACCAGATATTGGAAATTCAGGTGAAGAGAATTTTAAGTTGTTTTAATTATATTTAGTTTAAAATTTTTTAACAATATGTTTTATTCAGGTTTAAAAAATAAAAATCACTATATTATGTTAAGAGGATATTTTTTGAGCCTTTGATTTTCTAGAAACTATAAAGAAAATGTTTAAAAGCCAAAATAAAACATAAATGTTAATTAAAAATACCTTATGCTGAATATTTCTTCTCCTATCATTTCTAGCCTATAATTAGTCATTATGTACACATTTCTTTGGACAATGCCTATGGTTATTTCTGGATATGACAAATTCAAAATTAGTTCTACTTATTTGTTTTCCTTTTTATGTCCTTGGCCCACACTAAATGACTTTTTAAATCTCTGTTACCAGAATTAGTAGATACAGATTTAGCCACCAATCTGTTTGTTGGCCAGAGCACATACCACATGCACAGGTCGAAGTAGTTTGTGTATCAGTTGGTTAAATCCTACTAACCTCAATTAGGGGCTCTCTCATTAGCTTGGTTAGCTCTACTTTAAAGTGATGATTTACATCTGTCTTCTACTCCTAAATCAAATCCTGCTAGAAGGAATTCTCTTCAGAATGGCTATTACCAAAGCAAATTGTATTGAACAGAGATGATTCCTGTCCCAATCAACTGTATTTGCTTCAGCAAGTCATATCTTCTCTTTGTTGCTTATTTCTTCATTTATCAAATTAGAGTTTGAAAAGAGAACTGTATTTTCCTACTATGTTTCTTACTGACTTAGGGTTTTGAAGAAGTAGCTCTGAAGATGCCCTAGGGAAGGGAAAAGAAAATTCTTAGTTCACAAACCAGATCTCCTTTTATTGGTTGATATTTTGACATTACATGGAAGATTTCATTTAATGAAGAGTTCTATGGCCAAGCAAACAGAAAACACACTGAACTGGCTTTTTCTTCTTTTTCTGATCATCCTACCATTTCTAACTTTCTAGGAGTCTATGAATTCAGCAATTGATCCATTAATTTTATTTCTAAGGAACAGAGTATCTGTCCAACCTTGACTAACAAATTCCTTTAATAAAGCATGGAGGTGTAAGAGAGAAGGCAGAAACATTTCCTTAAACTGCAAGATGAGCCAATTCAACTGCACAAGAGTGACTGATTCATTAACTCATTCTTCAATAACATGTTGGGGATATAATGGTGAAAAAAACACACTCTGCTATCTTGGGGCTGATGATATGTTGGAAAAAAAAATATACAAAATATTTTATAAATAAATAAACATATATATATGTTTCTTAGGTGTGTGAGAGATGTTATCTCCAGTGTGAATGGCCTTTAACAAAAAGTCCCAAAACAATAAATGCTGGTGTGGATGTGGAGAGACTGGAACACTTTTACACTGCTGGTGGAACTGCAAATCAGTACAACCCCTGTGGAAAGTAATTTGGAGATATCTCAAAAAGCTAAAAATAGAAATACTATTTGATCCAACAATCCCACTACTAGGTATCTACCCAAAGAAAAAAAAGACATTTTACAATAAAGACATCTGCACTTGAATGTTTATGGCAGCACAATTCACAATTGCAAAGATGTGGAGACAACCCAAGTGTCTATCAATACCTGAGTGGATTAATGAAATGTGGTATAAGTATACCATGGAATACTACTCAACTACAAAAAATGATGGTGAACTGGCACCTCTTATAGTATCCTGGATAGAAATTGAGCCCATCCTTCAAAGTGAGGTATCACAAGAATGGAAAAACAAGCACCACATGTACTCATCATCAAATTGGTACTAACGGATCAACACTAAGGTGCTCATTTGGTAGTAATATTCACTGGGTACTGGTAAGGTGGGAGGGGGGTGGCGGGGGTAGGTAAACTCACAATTAATGGATGCAGAGCATACTGTATGGGGGAAGGGCATGCTTGAACCCTGGCTCGTGCAAGGCAGAGGTATTATATGTAACCAAAATATTTGTATACGCAAAATATTCTGAAAAAAAAAAGATGTAATGGCTTAAAATGAGTAAGAACCATGTATTTGTTCATGATTTAGTAATTGTACTGGGTTCAGCTGTGTGGTTCTGCTGACTGTGCAGGAGATATCATGTGACTATAATCAGTTGCTTAGCTAGCTGAAGGCTGGGCCCGGTTGGACGGCTGGGCTGTTCTCCCTTTCCACTTGGCTTCTCCACAAAGTCTGTGCACCTGGTCTCCCCGTGAGGTTGCTAGACACATTCTCTCCAGCAGGATAGCCACACTCTGACACGGCAGCTCTGGGCTTCAATGAACACAAAAGCAAAGGCTTTTGAGGCTAGTTGAGGCTTTGGCCCAGAAATGGCAGAATGACACCTCTCTTGTTTTATTGATTAAACTGAGCCCCAGAGTTAGCCCACTTCCAGGAAGATGAGTGCATAAGTGTGTGAATATCAGGGGCCACATTTTACTGGGCACCACTGATAGGAACCTTCCTAGGAGTTTCTAGTTTAGAAAGTTTGAATAGGAAAGGCCTGAGCAAAGAGCTGAAGAGAAATGGACGGGAAAGAGCAAGTCCTGCAAAGATCTGAGGAACAGCTTTTGAACCAACACAAGGACAAGTAAAATGGCCCGAAGGTAGGAAAGCACTGTGTGTATAAGGATTGGAAAGATGAGCATTAATAGAGAGTCATAAAAAATAAGATCAGCAAGAGAGGCTGGGTTTGTATCACGAAGGGTCTTTAACAGCATGGACAGAAAGATCATATTTTATATGTTTTCCAATAGGAAATCATTCGCGAATATAGGCCAAAGAAGTGTCATGATTTGATCTTTTTTGACTGATCAGGGCAAGAGGGGAGGCAGAGAGGTGAGCTAGGAGGCAGTTGTCACCTTCTATGTGAGAACATGAGAAGAACTCACTGTGGTGGTGACAGAGGTTTAAGCAGTAGACAGATTCGTGGAAATATTTTGGAGGCAAAACTGACCAGATTTGGCAATGAATATGATATGTATTGTCAGACACAGAGAGGCATGATCTTAGCATGAGTAACAGAGTCAGGATGACGCCATTTATAGATATGGAGAAGGCTGGAGGAGCTCGTTGGTGGCAGCTTGAGAAATCAAGAGAACTATTTTGAACTTGTTAAGTTTGAGATGCTTATTCAACATTCAAATGAATGTGAATACTAAGCAGTTAGACATTACAACTCAGGGACTGAAGAGAGCCCAAAACATTTATGTGGTCTTCAAAGCATTGGATATCACTTAGGAAAGGAGTATAAATAGGTAAGACTAAGATGGAAGACTGCGAGATTTTGAGATCAGGAAGAGGAGGGAGGACCAGTGAACAAGGCTAAGGGAGTGTAGACAGAGCTAGCATCAGATTGCATTAACAGTAACTCTAGGTGCAGGGAAAGCTTGAGTCAGATTAAAAAGCCCCCAGAGTCAGGATGATAAATTAGGAGATTTTAGCACTAACATGGGGAAGAGATGACAGCCTTAAATTTAGGCCGTAGAACTGGGAGGGGAGGGGGAATTTTGGAATCATTTGGGAAGAGAAAAAACAGGATTTGGTGTTCTACAAGATATATAAGTACTGCCAAAGTGTGCGTCTTCTTTTTTTAAAATTTTTTTTTTTTCTGCATAGATTTGGGATTTAAGACTTTGAGATCAAATATTCCCTTAGTCATTTGGAGAAAGTATGAAAATGTCATAGAACACATTTTGTATAGAAACATTGAATACAAGAGCAGTGGCTGATCTTATAACCCAGAACAAGACAAAACCATTGACATGCAGCTTCTTTGGCACACTTTGGGATGGCAGAACACATGGGGCTAAACACAGTTATCACCTGTCACTGTTTTCTTCTTTGTTAAAGTCAAAGTTTCTTCAAGGCTCATTATATCTTTTTTATAAGTTCCATTTTGATCACTTACAGTCTTCTAAAAGACAAGTTGAGAAAAAATGAGAATTACTATACCCCTTTTATGTTACTCCTAGTATGAAATTTAGTACCTTAGTAAATACTTTGATTTTACTTCAGATTAAGTAAACTCCTGCTGCCCCCTAGTGGCAAATTATTGGGTGAAAAAATCTCTGGGTCTCTATTTTGTGGCAGAGGTGTGCATTGGTAACACCAACACGGTATGTAGACGAGAACCCCAGAAACGAAGTCATTTTATATAAATCAAAACTATCATTCTGTATTCATGAAGGCATAAAATATTGATTTGGCTATTATCATTGCAATCAATGGAACTCTTAATCTTTGGGATTGTTCGATTGATGGCATGTCTATGTCGTTTGCCAATCAGAAGTCAATAATTTCTTGACTTGACATGGCCTAGAAATTAGTTACCCTAATTACTGAAACTCTGAATCTTGTTTTACCACAACCCAGGAATCATCATGTGGACACCTGTGTTTACTGGACCTTAGGCAGGCACGATAGCAAGAGTCTGCTCCCCCTGACAGTTTAAGAATCTACTCCTCGATTTTCATTTCCAGATTTCTTGTCCCATGTTTGAACTCTTCCCAGGTTTACTGATGATGGGAGATGCTATTTCCAACTCCCACTCATAGTGTTGGGATATTCCCCTCCGACCTAAAGAATACATCGCATCACAAACTTCAGTATTCACCTAGTCTTGTTCCTTTCCATAGTCTCTTCATGGCTGAAATAAAGAGCAGGACTTCATTACCTTCCTAACATCCTTGCAGCTCAGCTTCTCATTTAAAAACGTCTTCTTGAAGGCAGCTATATAAAACTCTACAAGAAAAATCCAAAATTTATAAAGATAAGAAAAGTGTTCTAAATCCAGCAACAGAAAATTATGATTTCTTCCCAAAGAGGCATAAAAAATTTGCACTTATTTTCCATTGGAAGATACATCCAATTTCATTTACCAAACAGCACAATTCATTAGTAAACCTAAGATAGCTCCATTTAGGTAAATGATGCCTTAGGTCCTTCAGGGCCATAATGGTGACTACCTGTTTTCTACTCATGTAAGATTTCTTTTGGTGGTTTTCTCAGAACGAAGGTATCTATTGCTTGCATCAACTTCTAAGGAGACAGGAACTATTTTAAAACAGTTTAAAAAACAGAATTTTCTAGTTACACAGTAAAATTTTAGTATAAGTCCCCCCCCCGTTTTGTACCTTCCAAAATGAGATATATATGTGTGTGTATATATATACACACACACACATGCAAGTGAGATATATACGTGTCTATATATATACACACATATATATCTCATATATACATATATAAAGTGCTTCTTACTGTTAAAGTATGATCATTTAGGAATTCAGTGAGATTTTGAATCCCTCGTTTTCCCTGCTCTTAGAACACTGAACTCCTTCAAAGTAGAAAAATAACAGGTCTATGTTTGTAATCCCAGTACCTAGAGATAGCCTGGTTTATAGTAGATGATCAATGAAAGTTTGTTAAATACAAAGAAGAAAAAAGGGATATAGGTGACACTGATGGTGAAAAATAAAACAAAAGTGGCTTCCACCGAGAAACAGGATTCCTCTAAGGAGAAACCTGCACGATGATTTAGTATTGATTGACAAAAATTACATGTCTAAATGATACTTTGAATTGAGGATTCTTGGCCTATCTGTGATAAGCCCTTCCCTGTGAATTTATATTTCAAAATATTGAATAAGCCATGAAGCTGAACCCATGGTTGTAGATTCCAGCTAAATTAAAGACTTGTTCTAGACAGCAGTAAAGCAGGAAAAGTTTGCTATTGGTGTCTTCTGTCCCTCATTACAAAATGCCTTATTTTCTTCCTACATTGGCCAGGATACTCTTTCAAGAAGAGAGGTTATTTAAGATATAATCTCCATTGTTGGAATATCAACATTTTAAAAAGAAGACTCCAGTGAAGAGAGTGATGCTAAACATAAAGTCACGTTGTGATGATGAAGATATTTTAGGCACAGTTATAAAGAACATTTTGGGAAGAAGATTTTGGGAAATGATGTTTCTTAATTATAAGACATGGGTATCACTTGATCACACCTAATGAGTCTGTAGTTTGGGCTAGTTATAAATGTCACACCCTGTGCCACATGCAGAGATTTATCTCAGAGCCTTTGAAGTGCCTACTTATGCACTATGAAGAGCTAAGAACTCAATATTGACTTCTGAATAAGCTTCTTCATGAATTGTATTTTCCGTTGAAATCCTTTGTATCAACTTTAAAATTCTTGAAACATACACTGCAACTTATAAATGAACAAAAATAGTCAAGATTTAGTTTTTGATATTTCAAAAGGCAGAGATACTAAAATATCCCCTTAAATGGGAGCTGAGAACTCTTGTGGTATATTCAAATCTCTGCTTTCACGGTAACACTCATCAATGGCTTACCTCTGTTCATCCCAACAATTAATATAAATAATAATACTAGGAATCAATAACTGTTTTCCAGTAATTTTAGCCGAATCCATTTCTTTCTCTAAATGCCATTCCTTCTTGCTATTCATGACAGTAGAGGTAATTTCTCAGATTACATTTAACTTATACTGCCTCAGTTTCAAATGAGTTAATCCATTTTGGCAGTGTAAACGAACATACAGGGTATACATTTTAAGGCACACCACACTAGGGGAAAACCTAACCTCTGAAACTTGCAGGAAGCATGCAATTGGGCAATTTATTTCACTTCTTTAGTTTTCTTCTTAATGTATAAAATTACATACAATGTCTTCTTCCTAGAGCTGTTTTGAAGATTAAATAACACCTATTAAATATGTAATGCAAATAAGTACAGGAGAAAGATTATTTCTCGCCATTTCCTCTCTAGTTTTTCGTTACAGTTATTGTTTCCAGGTTTTACTAAAATGTTCTACTGAATGCCTAATTAAAGTGAGCATTTGCAGCAAAATAAATTATTTATTTATTGTAATATAAGAAGACAGAGTGTAATTAGACAAGTTTTGAAAATACCTTAAATGTGTATTCCACATTTTTGTACTTGCTCACCAATAAAACATGGTAAGTGATAAGAAAAACTTAAGAACAGGGACAGAAAGCTGGATAAGAATAGTATGCTGGACCCTATATAATGCATTAGCTGCAATAAAAAATACCCTGAGAATAAAATGAACATAATTAGGTGCCCCTCAGTAAATAAGTTTTAATAGGTAGTGCTAGCCAGGTAGCTAATGAAAGAAAGACATTTTCACTATAAGAAAATTATTTCTGCAATGCCTTAGGCAGAGTGTCTTAAACAGGCCCTTATATAAATATATCATGTATATCAGTTAATTGCTTAAACAGTGAGGTTCATTTTACTACTATTTAGGACAAAGTTTTCCTATCTGCTAGATGAAGTTAACCAGGGAAAGTAAGCATAAACTCAGGTTTTTAAAAGGTGGACAGACATAGAAGAATGCATTAACAAACTCTGCTGAGGTAATGTTTTAGAAATAATTTAGGCTGTGTGAACTGAATGAGATAGTATTAGAAATAAGCAAAAGGACTCATCAACATTTGAAGCTAGAGAGAATTTCCCTCGCTTACTGAGTTTTGATATATACACATCAGAAGTTTTAGCCAGGTTGTACGACACAGACAAAACATGCAAGCATCCCTCCTTCCTTCCAAGTATTTAGAATAATAAATAGCTTCATCAGGTCCAAACACAGCTGGTTATTTTCTAATAATATTTGTAGAAGCCAACATCAGGCAATGTTCATGTGCATTCTTCTCCAAATATAAACACGACATCAATAAAGTATAGTTTCATTTATTTTATGGAACAAGAAGCTGGAAACATAAAGACAGATGTTTCAATGATCTTGTCATTGACTTGCTCTGTAACTGTCTGTCAGTCAATAGGCATTTGTTGCTTTCTCCTGCTGAAGTGGTCAATGGAAATACAGTTATCCATACTCTGATTCATTTATTACCAGGCAAATTGAAAGATTTCATTTATTAAATAAGTTTCACCCAGTACTCACTGCATGCACGGCACTATCAGAAACTGCATAGGAGGAGCCTGACATGTTGTCCAAAACAGTTCTCAAAGAGACTATAAGATATCACATGTCAAAGGTTACAAGGAATAATTTTGCTTTGAGGATTATGAAATATGGCATTAATTTGCTATTCCCACAGGTCATGCTATTCCCATATTATAAATTCAGTCCTTTAATTAGTACATGCCACCATGGAAACATTTGAATAAAATAATCCTAAGGCTGGAAGGATCTATAAGAAAGCCTCTCAAAGTGTCTATGTGATGCTTACATCACCTCTAGAATATCACTGCCAGGTGGTCATTTGATGCAAGCCTGAACACTCACTCCCTGTGGAAGCCGCTGATTTTACCTGGGAATAACTTTGCTGGTGAGAATGAATTTCTTCATATTAATCTCAAATTTGATCGCCTCCAACTTCTATCCTAATTGTGTTTTGTGAGGGGATAATAAGTAAGCTTAATCATTTTTTTCCACATTCAGAAAGTAGTTATTTAACAAATAATAATTATATGCATGCTACAAATCAGGTTCTATTTAGGATGCAGGAAATAAAATAAGAAGTAATAGAGAATCCCTGATCACATGGAATTAACCGTCTTGCTATGCCATAGCTAGGACACACACACACACACACACAGACAAGTACAGTGTGATATTATGCACGTGGATAAGTGTGTGCACAGAATGTGACGGAATCTCCCAGAAGGTAGCTGGGATCAGAGGTGACACCTAAGCGAAGAACAGGAGCATATTTATCCTTTCTTGTCAGGAAACAAATGACACTATCATTTATAGCAAGTTTATCAACTATAATAAATATTATAAATATATAATATAAATATATTATAAATAAATATTATGGCTAAGCCAGATTAGGTGACTACCAGGACATCGCCATATGGTGTAACAATGTCCTGAATCCCATATGTAACAAGGCCTATTATTATTTCCCTTTTACAGATGAAGGAACTGATATTTGGAGAGGTCAAGTTATTTACCCAGGGTCACGCAATGAGCAAGTGGCTAAGTGGAGATCTGAATCTTAAACCCTGCCCTGGCACCTTCCAGGGTGGTGCTGTGAGAATGAGCTCCACAGAAAAAGCAATTTATGTGTAAGATTCCACCGTTGCCATCTCTTCCTCTTTAAAACACAATTGATATTTTCTAGAATTGCAAAGTAAAATTGTCATTTCACACACCAAATCATGGTATGTGGAACATTTCACAAGTTAACAGATCAAGCTCTGGTGTTCCCCTGGATTCCCGTCTGGGCTCAGTCCCTCAGTGGCGTCTGCTTTAGGCAGGGCTCCCACAACCTGACCCCTGCCTCCTCCCACAAACACTTCACCTCCAAACACCCTCCCACTGGTTCAATGAACTTCAGTTGACTGGCCTAGTGTCTATTCCTCAAACACTCCCCAAAAACCTTCCCACTCTGGGCTTTAAACTTGCTCTATCTTCTTCCTAAAAAATTATTTCTCCATATTTTTCCGGTAGCCTTTTAGTTCTTTATAGCTCAGATCGAATGTAGGTAGCCAGCTTTACTACCTTGGAATTCCACTGTTCTCCACATCCAGGACCAAAAGTTATTTCTGCCGTATCAGCCTACATTATTTCCCATCGTGCATATTTATTTGTTTAATAATCATTTTTACTACTCTTCAACAGAATGAAAGCACCAGGAGGTCAAGAGCTCTGGCCGGTTCGGCCGCTGCATATCTCGAGCAGCTGGAATCCTGCTTGTCATAGAGTGAGAATGCAACAGATTAAAGGATGATGCATTCACTCTTTTAAGAATATTTATTAAATGCCTCCTGTGTGTTGGACCCAAATTTAAAATAACTTAAAGTAGAATTAGCAATTTAAAATAGAAAACTTGCCAATACCAAAATAATGCTATGTGGATAACTCTCATTTACCCTGTCTTAAGATGAGGAAATTAAGGTTAAAGGTTAAAAAAGGTTAAAAAAAAAGGTTAAAAGGTTAAAAAAGGTTAAAAAAAACACTCGATCAGAAAACCAGCCAGCCAGTAGATGGGTAAGCTGGAATTCAGCTCAAACTCTCCCCAGTTTCAAAGCATTTGCTCTTGCTCCTGTATTTCATAAAATATGGTCAGTGCTAAAATAGAAGTGTGTGCAATGAAGAGAAATCATAGAATTTAGAAAGCAACTGATTCTGCCTGGGACAGTCAGGGAAGGTTCTCAGAAGTGACTTTTTCACTGAGCTTTGAAATCTGAGGAGGAATTTGACAGGTGAAGAGTGTCAGGGAGGCATTCTTGACAGAAAGGAAGCCGTGTGCAGAAAAGCTCCGGTGTGCAAATAAACAAAGGTCCATTTCACACCTGCCTCCTTGAAAATAGATTCTGCCGTAGCAGCAGGGTTTTTACAAGTTGCTTGTAAGAATAGCTACAAAACAATATTTAGTCTCTAAAACGCAAACCAAGACATTGATAGCCATCATGCAGCCCACTGAAAGTGTAACAAATCGGCACCTGGTTCTGTTCGCCAAGTGCAGACTGACAAATTGAACAGTGTGTGTGGACATCAAAACCTCCCTAGGATGAATGCGGGTGGCGTGGCTGAGCGCCGGAGGTCACAGGCTCGCCCTGTTAGTATATTAGATTCTCATAAAAGATGCAGATTAAAGCCTGTCATTTTTATACTCACATTCATTTGAGACTCACCATCAGATCTACAAAGTTAACTGCCCATTGAAAAGTAGCATGAATTCTCAGAAGGAGAATATGAGTATTGATTGTCATGCTTCACAAGATGAATCTGAGTCAGAAATTTCCTCTGAGAGCAGCATCGGTATTTGTATCGTGATGTCACTGGGAAATTGTTACTGAGATGTGAGTTACAATTTAAGGAATTGTCAAAAATATTTCATTATTGATGTAAATATTATATAGAGTGGCGCTGCTGATGGTTCTTGTCTGTGTATTGCACTAAAACCTCACTCTGCAGAAAAGCCTATTGCCCGTAAGAAGGTAATTTATCCACAGCTTTCTGGTGGTGCAAATGTGCTAATGCATCTCAAAACCAAAGTGCATATTACTCTCCTGCCAAGATCATTGTCCTTAACAACTTTTCCTACACTAGACTTGGAGCAAGTCAGCTTTATGTAAATAATTCCATTTCAAATGATATCTATCACCTGGATGTAGGTGCTTTTATTTGTGTGTTGGGGGGAGGTGGTATGGGTGTGTCTGAACAATATTTTATTTCATTTCATTTTTATAATTAGAATGAAAGTAAACCCAGTTATCAGAAAACAAACAGTACAGAGACCATTTTTTTTCTGATAAATTCTTGTAGTGGTTTCTTTTTTGGAGGTGCCCCCTTGAATCGCTTGCATTTTAAACATCTGTAATAAGTTACGTACCGTTTCTAACTGTATTAGCACTGAATCATTTACTTTTCCAAGAAATAAAATCTTTTTCACTGTTTCATCACTTTTTATTTCATGATCATGCACATGTAAATGTCTCAGGTATTTTTTACCCTAGGGTTTTGCATACTTATGAGGAATGAAAATGGGAAGAAAGTTAACCAACCCATCAAAGATCACTCTCTCCAGCAGCCAGTAGAAACGCATTTGTGAGCTAAAAACCTGGTAAGGTTTGAACTAGGGGAGCTGTTAAATGTGCCTTTAGAACTCTACGTAGGATATAAAATTCTGGAGATATAGCTCTGTGTCTACTTCATCTCAGCCAGCTTTAATTTCTACACAAAGGGAATATTAAAACTTGAAAAGGCCTGAGAAAGGACAAAGAATATGTCTTTGTGAGCACATTAAATACACCAGGCTTCCACTTTGTCATAAAACTTGCAAGAACAGATATAAGACAAGGCAAGGAATGAGGGTCATTGCTGTTTCCAAGCCAAATCCAACAATTCTCTGCTCAACAAATCATTACAGATTCCATTAAATGTAAGTTAATGAATTAAATGAATTATAGTACTGAAATCTTACTGGCAGTAAGATTTTGTTATTTTTTTAACATCCCTACGAACCAATTATTTTAGTGGGAGGAGGTAAAGAAATAAGTTAATTAGCAATAGCCCTAACAATACTTTCAAAATAAAGTTGCAAAAACTCTCACCTTTATAAAGAAAATAAAAGGAAATATGTATAAGGAATGGTTATTATGTGCAGAGAAAGTAAGTGTTAAATATATACAAAAATAATCTCCTGGACACACATTCAAAGAAGTGATATTTGTAGAATGGAATTTGTGATATGAGCTACTCCTCCACATGTCTAGGTTATAGTAGAGAGGATTTCATAAATATACTACAGAGTGTATTTTTTATTTTATGTAATTTGTACTCAAATGTAGATATATAATAAATACAACCAACTATTTCTGGGTCTTATTATTTTAGCTTGGCTGTCGAACCACTTCAGATTTCAGTTGGATGAAACAGAAATGTGAATAAGCCAATTAAGGATAGTGTGCAGCTATAGAGTTGAAGCACTTCCTTTTGTTAATATTCACCCACCACCTTGATTTTTGCATAGCATTCCTCAAAATTCAGGTTCAGATACTTCCTTAAAGTAAAAAGAAACCTGAAAATTAAGGTATATGTTAGCTCTCAAGCCCAGAACATGAAAATGTTTAATTTCTTATTTGTTCGGTGGGGAAATTTGATCTTTTGGGGGCTTCTATTTTGATACAAGTGAGAGTCCCACCATTTCAGAGAGGAGAGCTGGAGTTAACAGTGAGTTGCTTTCAAGGTTTGAACTTCTACAATAGCTCCTTTACAAGCGACTCACAGCCGTGCTTAGGTCTATAGAAATTGAGCTTGAATCTTAGCAATGAGAAATTTACTTTTCTTCCACATGGACGGTGCCTTTGACTTTTTATCCAATCGGCATCATCTGAAGGGTACCTTTGTTACTGGATTTCTTACTTCTTCAAGTAGAACCTCAAAAAACTGCCTACAAAGGCAGAACTGTATACGTACAATCTAATAACATCCTTCTTCTTGGAAGACAACTCTTATTTCTGTTGATTCATGTAATAGAGGAACTGAGAAGAATCCTTTGCATCCTTCCCCCTCAGTTATTTATAGGGCCACATAAAATCTACGTTGCACAAAGTAAAACCGGCCTATTAAACGTAACCAGAGCTAGACGAATCCTACTATTTTTTAGATAATAGATGTAAAATTTTCTTATTATATGGAGTGATACATTAAAAACAGCCTAGTTATAAGATGATGAAAAAAGATAATATTTTTAATTTCGAAAGCCAGTAAAATGGGAATTCCTTAAAAGCTCTTTTTGTGTGAAAAGATTAAGAGATTAGCAGTATTTCTTTTGTAACATCATTCCTTCTTTGCCAGCTCTATGAAATAACCTTTTAAAATAGCTGTGTGTGTGGTAACAGCCAAAAATGGAAATGGTTTAAGACTTTTTTTTGGTAGTGTGTAGACAGGCACCTGAAGTGATTCTGTCATACCTTGTGCTGAAGCTCTTTATTTGAAAATTCTGGGTTTAGAGGATGCAAAGAAAACAAAGAAGGACTTCGGTGCAACAGAATTCAATAGACTGGACAGTAAGAACTTCTCATGCATGTGCAACTGAAGCCAGATCAGCAAATTTTACTTATAGTTATTCATACATAGAACATTTATAAAGCAGTCACTCAAAATCTATGGTCTATTATATATGTTCATTTTTATTCTCTCTGAGCCAGCTTTTTTGTTTGGCAGCAAATGGAATTTTGACTTGGCAAAGGGCTTGTGGTTAGCAGATATTCGGTATTCTGTGAAGCTACAAATCATCTCGGGTGTAAAAAGCTGAGAGACTAGAAGGGGTGGAGAGAGGTCTGCCATTGCTTGACAATGGTCCTGAGTTCTTTTACATGATCGTTTTGCATCCATTCCTGACACTCTGGGTGACCATCGGCCTGTGAGTTACCCCAACTTAATCTCCTTCTGTAAAGTATAGTAATATATTTGCCTCACAACATCGATGTGGGGCCTGGAGCTGAAATATTTTGGAGCCACCTATCACAGTGCCAGGCACAAAGTTTAAGCCAAATGAAGGATAATTGATATAATTGGCATCAATTCATTCCCTTTCTACTTTATCATGTGAATACACAAATACATTCTTATGTCTCCATATGCAAAGTAAAAAATATATGCTTTAATTCTACTCCCCCAACCCCAGTCCACACACCAGCCAGTTTCTCTGCTACTATGAAAAGAGTTACACTTTAAGAGAATATGGAGATCTCTACAGGCTCACTTCCTGTTCTCTCTTCAACCCTACTACAACAGGGTTTCGCTTCCATTTTTCTTTCATATTGCCAAATTCCTCCTTTATTTCTGTATCGTCATATTACTTGGCAGCATTCCACGTAATCGATCAATCTTTATTTCTTAAAGCATTCTTCTTTTGGCCTTCTCACTCATCTGTTTCTCAATTTTCCACGTACCTTGCTGGTCTTTCTATCTCAACCTTTCAATACGGTTCTTTTTCTATACCTTACCTCTCAACAAACATGCTCTCAGTTTTTGTTGTAGTTATTTCTTCATTTCTATGTTGTATGTCTACTTCGTGCTGTCACACATTCTTATGGCTATAAATATCATGTATACACATGGTTTGAGGTTAGTAAATATGTGAGAAAGAAACACTGGGATAGGATCATATGCTTATCGTGAGATTAGAACTCTCCTCCACATGTTAAACCATGTTAAGCCATCGTATTTATTGTGTCCAAAGTCATGTTCTTGATTCAGCACTTCATCTGTATTCTAACCCTTATTTCCCCATCATCCTAAATGACTTTTCCATCCACTTAGTTGCTCAAGCCAGAAAACCTAGATATCAGTAAAATACAATGACCAGAAATATGGCCTCTGTGTTTCAAGTCTTGGCCTTGCCATGTTATGCTAAGTGACCTTGGACAGTTTTCTGTACCTCTGTGTGTCACATTTTCATCACTTATGTCTTAGTCAGTTCAGGCTGCTTTAACAAAATACCACAGACCAGTGACTTAAACAACAGAACTTTATGTCTCACAATTCTAGGGGCTGGGAAGTCCAAGAGCAGAATGCCAACGTGATCTCTTTCTGGTTTGCAGATGCCCATCTTTTTGCTGTGTTCTCTCCGAGTGGGGAGAGAGAGAGAGAGAGATCATCTTTCTTGTGTTTCTTCTTCAAGAGCACCGGGCCCATTCATGAAGATGCTACTCTTATGACCTGCTTACCTCCCAGAGGCCTTTCCTCCTAATACTATCACATTAGAAATTAAGGCTTCAACATATAAATTTTAGCAGATACAATTAGTCCATAGTAATTTGCAAAATGGAGATAATGACAGTAATACCTATATGTTGAGATTATTGCAAAGCCTAAATTAGTGACTTCATTAAAAGTATTTTGCATAGTGCTTTACTTAGAGAAAATACACAATCAGAACTACCTGTCATCCACATCCTCCATCATAATCATCATCATCATCCTTGGTTTTACACCTTTCACATCCAACCTGTGAGAACTGATGTAGATTTCCAAATAAATTTTAAAATATTTTAAGTCTCCCCATTTCTCCCCTTCTCTTCTGCCACCACTCTAGTTCAAGCCAACATCATTCCTTATTTGGATTACCACAACAGCCTTCTCTCTGGCTTTGCCAATTCTTACTGCTTTCTAGTTCTCACTGTAGAAAAGAATTCTTCCCTATGTTGATAATTTGTTTTTCAATAACTAATAATTTCACATTATAATTTAGAATAAAATTAAAACTTCTTACCAAGTCTTAAAAGTTTTGTATACTAGAGTCATCTTCCAGCATTATAACCTCACCTTATTCCACTTTCTACTTTGGTCATTAGGAAAGTAATACGATTTTTTTGTTCTGTTTTGTGTCCTTTATCAGCATGCCTAGCCACTTCCTGCCTCGAGGATTTTTTGTTTCCTTTTCCTTATCCATCTTCTTGTATTTATCATAATATATGTGTTTCTTAATGTTCATAGTGTCCTAAATATTTAGAATGGAAGTGAAATATATCTATACACTAATTTACAAATGAAAATGATTCAAATTACTGTTGCGGTGTCCACGATTAATAATTAATTCTCACAGAATGAATTTTCAAATGCAAATTGTGTAAATTATCAGATTCACCCAAGTGAAAATGAAAAATATAGCAAACTACCAAAGAAAAAGAAAAATAAGGAATAGGAAAAGGAGAAATAAAATGAAAAAATACAACAAAATAGAAAAAGTATGTCTGTACGCTTCTAAAGAAAATGCTATCTGGCATAGATATTAGTGTACAGCAAATACATTTATATGTAGCCATGTATTTAAGCTCACTCCTTCTCAATATCAAGGAGCAAATTATGAAGTATTTATTTTTCATAATGAGGGGTATTTTCCTTATTTGAGGTGAGCATTACTTGTATCTTTTTCTATAAGAAAACTGCATCATAATAAAAATAATCAAGATGAGAAAAATCACAAAGGACCAAAACTCAAATGCAGCTACTGTTACCATTTTGATGCAGTGGTCTCCAGTTATACCTATTTTAACAAAATGGAGTTGGGCAGATGTATTGAAGATTCCTGCCAGATATTAGAATATATAAGAAATTTCCATTAACTCAACATATAGTAGCCTAATTTCCATTAGAGAAAAATTTTCAGTATAGTGAAGAAACTGGTAACAACCTTTTTACACATCCAAAAAAAGAGTATATTATTGAATTCTCTGCAACAAGATATAGAAGGTGCATGAAAAAGATACATTTTTAAATTACACACAGTGATATTTATCTCAGCTGTGAAACACACTTTTCTCTCAGTAGTTTTGTAACCTACAGTGATGTAAACAGATAAATATTGGAAGAAAATCTGGCATTTAAGACAAAGTAAATGATGCTTCATTCTATTTCTTAGATTTTTATAGTTTTTTATTCATTACACACTTTGGCTGAAAATATATGTAGTTTAGTGAGTTTTACTGACTCACATTTTATGTTTTTTCTCTTAATTTTTTTCCTTTAGCAGTAAAATTTTATCATCTTTTGATTAGATGAACAGACAAATCTGAAGCTAATTAAAAGTTGCAAGCATTTGGCAAAGTTCCCTTGAATTCACTGAAGCACAAACAACGTTTCTTAAATAGAGGAACCAGAAATCTAGGAGACCAAATATGACTTCTCAGATGTCTCACAGCCTCCACATAATTTCAGAATCTAATACATGTATTTATGATTGTTTTAGCACAAAATAATGACTTACCCAAATATTCATGCTGGCTTAAGGAAAAAAAAAAACAGAGGCAAACATAACGCATAAAGGATGAATTCAAGACGAAATAAGATTAAGTAAGACAAAGGCACACTATATGAACAAAGGTTGTGTGCTAGTTCAAAATGAGACAATGGTAGAAAAACTGGATTACCATGCAGTGCACAGAAGTAAAGTTACACTAAAATAAAATAAAATAAATTGCATATTAGCCTTCAGAGTTATAGTCACATTGCAATTGCTGATTTAATGTTGACAAAATAACATCATTTGTCACAGTAAACTAATGTTGTTAGTTTGGATTTTATTATTTGTATAGTTTTGTTAGCATTCAATTTATAAATTCTTTTGACTTTATAGCTTTGTGTAAGCTATAAGTAAATCCATTTAGACACTTCTTTTATGTTTGTACTTATTTAACTAACATTGTAATAAAAATATTGTAAGTCAACAAGGAAGGCTGACAGATACCATGAATTCTTAAGAAATATTATACAACTGAAATATTCGTCATGATATTTTTTGTGTATGTTATCCACACACATGAAAATCAAGTAAAACAGCAAGTTTTAAAGCTGTTTAAAACAGCTTCTTTATTTTGTTTTGTTTTTTCAATTAAACTTTTTTATTTTGAGATAATTGCAGTTTCACATGCAGTTGTAAGAAATAAAACATAGATCCTGTATACCCCTTACCCAGTTTCCCCCAATGATAACTCGTTGCAAAACTATAATGTAATGTCCCAACCAGGTTACTGGCATTGATACAGTCAGTACACAGAACATTTCCATCTCCAGAGTCTCTCATTTCCCGTTTATGGCCAAACCTACTTCCCTCCTACTTTTGCTTTCCCACCTCTTAACTAATTTGTTCTCCATTTTAAATAATCATTTCATTTCAAAAATGTTGTATTATAAACGAAATCATACACCATGTACTTATTTGGATTGCCTTTTTTCACTGAGTATAATTCTCTGGAGATACATTCAGGTGGCTGTTTATATCAACAGAGTCTCACTCTGTTGCCCGGGCTAGAGTG